>ML308660.1:0-41553 GCA_005239505.1 Nicotiana paniculata | reverse complement strand
AAAACGGTGAGTGTGAACAGGAAAGATTGGGCTGCTAAGTTAGATGATGCCTTATGGGTATACAAAACAACGTACAAAATACCAATTGGGGCATCACCGTACAAGCTGGTCTATGGGAAGGCATGTCAATTGCCCGTAGAGCTTGAACATAAGGCATACTGGGCCATCAAGAAGCTAAACATGAACCTTGAAGCCGCGGGGGAGAAAAGATTGTTGCAGTTGGATGAATTGGATGAGTTCAGGTTGCACTCATACGAAATGCCAAACTTTACAAAGAAAAAACCAAGAGATGGCATGACAAACATATAAAGCCGCATCATTTTGAGCCAGGCCAACAGGTATTATTGTTCAATTCTAGGCTGAGAGTGTTTCCCGAAAAGCTGAAATTGAGATGGTCAGGCCCGTTTGAGATAGTGAGAGTCACCCCATATGGTGCACTTGAGTTGCGAGCTATACATGGTGAAAGAATTTTTTTAGTGAACGGACATAGAGTCAAACACTATTGGGGTGGTACCATAAATCATGAGAAAACTCTCGCTAATTAGTGAGGCGAGAGTCTGCGTCGTGTCGCGACGTTAAATCAGGCGCTTGTTGGGAGGCAACCCAGCCTGTATATCTTTTCATTATTTTTTAGTGTCATTTATGTGTTGTTTTAATTTTTCAGAGTAGGGAAGTCTGAGTACCCAAAAGTTGAAGCTGAGGGGCATGTTTGAGCTTAAGTGTGGGGTCATCCCGACTCTAAAGATTGAGCATGTCCGAGCTATGCCCGAGAGGGTCTCAGGGAGTATTTCTCACCCTTGTTTTAATGTTTTTCTTTGTGATCGTGCATCGAGGACTATGCATAACATAAGTGTGGGGTGGGGAAACTACTTTCTGAAGTGAAGTGTAATTGTATAAAATTATTGTTTTAGTTTTAGAAAAATCTCAGACTTTTCCCTACGATGGATCTGTTGGACAATTTTCTTGAGGGATAACTTGGATAGTGAGGTAGTATCCCTTGGTTTTTCTTTGGGCACCGGTTCTTTTCCATGGATGTAACTTGAACCGGGTACTTTAAAATTATTTTTTTTAGAGTATTTAGGAAGAAACTGAGTAACTTAGAAATACCCTATGACATGTTTGATGCCGGCATATTATGTTATGACATACATTCTGCTTTCCCTTATACTTGGTTTGACATGTGATGCCTAAGTAAACATAAATAGCCTATTTTTTATGCCTTTGCTCAGTTGCTTGACTTGTATGCTACATAGTGTAATATTTCTTAATTCTCCCAATTTTGTGTGCTTTCTTAACTTGAGAGTTGAATAAAACCGTTGTGATTGAGTCATGTGCAATGTGTTAGTGAGGTTTAGTGATTTTCTATGCTATCCTGTGTAGTCTAGAACTTGCCCCGTGTGTTAATTGAAGTGAAATTATAGGTTATGCTAGTCTAGGAGATGATTTAGGCATTTTCTTGCTTGATCATGGATGTGCTTGTCACATAAGAATTAAAAATTTCCATTGCTAGCCCCTTTTGAGTTGTTTGACCTTTTCTTTGGTACCCACATTACAAGCCGTACCCCTCTTTTGTTCTTAAATTAGGATTTTTGCACCTTTTCCTCCTAAGGCACTTAGTCGCTAAAATAAGTAAGGTGGGATAATGGAAATTAACTTTGGAGTGGATCCATGGAAAGGCACGTTAGTGCACTAAGAATTGTATTCAAAAGTCACTATCCATTGAATCTTCATGTATGGAGTGTGTGGAGGAAAATAAAAATGATAGTAAAAGTATGAACAAAAAGATACACACCTCCATATTTTAATTAATTTGTGCTAGTGAAAATATACAAGTGCTTAATTGAAAAAGGGCTATGTTGAATATGAGTTGTGGCAAGGGGAATTGGTTGAGAAGAATATGTGTTGATTTATGAAGGTAGTGTATTAAAGTGCTTAGGAGGGTTAGTCACCATTCCTAAAGATATCCTACCCGTCCCTTAGCCTACATTACAACCTTAAAAGTCCTAATTGATCCTAGATTTGGCTAACTTGAATTAGTGAAGATCTACACTAAGGGCAAGCTTATGGTACGACCACGGGATGCATATGAATTCTTTGTGAGAGGGAGGGAATTTGTTCAATTGTTTGATGTCCTTAAATTATGTTCAAAAGCATATTTGAATGTGTGGTCTAGTTATATTCACTCTGTTATTGTTGGTGAGGGCACATGATCTCATGAACGATTGGTAATGTTGTAACTTTCTTGTTGGGTAGGTGCAGGAATTGAGAGGGCTTAGTGGTTGCAAGTTGACTCTTGAGGTTGGGTGTTTGCAATTAGGTTGTTGGTATGATTGATTAAATTGTTATGCTTGGGCATGTTTAAAGAAGGGGAAAATGTGAAATTTTGTATGTTCATACTTGATTGCCGGTATCGATCATAGTTAAGGGGTAAGGTGTGTGATCGAAAAGTAAAATACTCCTTGATAATGAACTTGGTACGTGTTGAAGGGTAGAAGATTGTCCCATTTCTCGAGGACGAGCAAGAGTCTAAGTGTGGGGTGTTGATGCGTGGCTATAATTCATGGTTTAAAGCATTATGTGCCTTACATTTTATGTGCGTTAATGATAAAAATACACGTGTATGTGCATAACGGAGTCTATTTCATGTATAGGTAAATTGGAGATGGAATTCGAGCTAAATGGATGCATAAACGTCAAAACTACGCTCAAGAGTCAAAAGGGAGTGAACCTGGCTATAGTCGGGCGTTTGAGCTGTAAAGCCTGGTCATACCAGGCTTTAGCCGGGCGTTTAGGCTATAAAGCCTGGTGAGACCAGGCGTTTTGGGGGCATTTGGCCCATAACGCCAGGCCTGGCCAGACGTTTGGCCTGTAACGCCTGGTCCCTGATCCGGCCCAGTCCGAGTTTTGAAGGTTTTAAGTGTTTCTCGGTTTGACTAGAAGTATCCTACACGTTTAGGGTTTGTCCCAAAACATATAAATAGACCCAAAAACACAACTTTGAGGGGATGATGCCATTTTTAGAGAGAAGATACACACGGGATCATTAGTAAGCGAAGGATTTCTCAGTTTTCTTCATCTTATTCTAGTATTTTCAATTTATGCAACACTTATGCAATTGTTTGATTTTAGCATGAATGGATAAACACCCATTGTTCTGGGGTTGTGGTTTAGCCATGAATATTGTTATTCGACATTAATTTAACCTTGATTATAGTTCACTCAATATATGGTTGTTTCTTCAATTTTGTGTTTAATTGCTTAATTGTCTGGCCAGCAATTTGGTTCTATATACTATCTATGTTATGCTTGGGAAAGCCGTATATAGATTAGAGAAGAATTGGAGAGAGCGCGATCTTAACCCTTCAGGGGAGCAGATTTGTGGTTAGGATAGGAATATACCTAGTCACCGTACTTAATTAAACATCGTAATTTTAGTGCGTTCTAATAGATTAATTTCATAGGAATATAGGTGTTAATCTATTGAGAATAGGCGAGTAGTGCTTCGGGAGAAGGCTATGAGAGTGTTTATCGAGTAATTAGCAACCATGAGTGAATTATATGAAGGGGAGTTAATTAGAATGCAATACGAGTGGTGAATTGATCACAACCCTGGAATAATTGCCTCTACTGAATACAAAACAATACTTTTGTACTTGATAATTAGTTATTCCATAGATTCGTAGTATAAATTAGTTACATTCCTGGATTTTATTTTGGCTTGATTTAATAACGATTATAGTGATTCATCAAGTAGTTTACGTAAGTCCCTGTGGGTTCGACATTCGATTTAACATTATATTACTTGCTACGACCACGTATACTTGCGTGGGCGTTTGGGACCAACAAGACACGTGAAATTAATCTAAACATGATGACTACGACATGCTAAAGTAACTCAATTAAGGCATGATAAGTAAATACGTAGTGAAAACTGGAATTTTAATATTTAGCCTGTGTACGCACTCGTCACCCCGCGTACACGGCCATCACATATCACAAATTATCACCACAATACCAAATCCGAAGGGGAATTTCCCCCACGGTAGGTTAGACAAGTCACTTACCTCAAACCACGCTCAATCAATCAATTAGAAAGCCTTTCCCTCGATTTTCCTACTTCGAACGGCTCGAATCTAGCCAAAATAATTTCATATGATGAATATAACTATCGGAAACTAGTTTAAATAATGATATAATGATTTTTGCAAGAATTGGAAACATTGCTCCAAAAACTCATCCCAGTCTCGCGTCTCGGATCCCGACCGAAATTATAAATTTCGAACACCCATTCAATATTGAGTCCAATAATATAAGAATTATCCAAATCCGACCTCATTTTGCCTTTCAAAACCAAAAACTTGGTCTAAAAACTTTAACATCTTTTTCCTAATTTTATACTCCAAAACAATAATTAAAAGGAGTAATTAACAGTAGATTCATGGGAATTAATCAAAAACTAGTCAAAAATCCTTACATAAATGCTTCCTCTGAAAATCTCTCAAAATCTCACCTCAATCTGAGGTCTCAAAGTCCCAAAATAAAAATGGAATCAAACCCTCGATTTTTACCCTTTTCTGCCCAGTTATGTTGCGCATGCGACCTTACTGCGGCTCTGCACCTGCAGAAAAATTATCGCAGGTGGGGCCCTCACTTAGGCCCAAAATTTTTATTTATGCGGACAACGTAAGAACACCTGCGCTTGCGCTTCAGCGGATGAAATGGTACACCTACGACCACTGATGCTTCTGCGCACTAGCAATCACAGAAGCGAAGCCACTTCTGCGAAAATTTTCTCGCTTCTGCAACCTTAGTTAGGCAAGTCAGTACGTAATGTGTTTTCATCTGAATATACCAACAAGTTCCAAAACAACATATTACGTACTGACCTCCCAGGTATCCATCCGAATATACCAACAAGTTCCAAAACAAATTACATACTAATTCGAGGCCACAATCACTTCAAACAACATAAAAAACATGAATCGCACCACAATTCAAGCCTAATGAACTTATGACTTTCAAATTCCGAAACTGACGCTGATTCATACCAAAACAACTCCGATTGAAACCAAATTTTTTACACAAGTCATAATTGCCATTACAGACCTATTCTAACTTCCTGGAATCGAGATCCAACCCGGATATCAAAAAGTCCACTCCCAGACAAATTTCTCAAAATTTCACCAATTTCTAACTTTCACCAAAACACACTTAAACGACCTATGGACCACTAAATAAATGTTCGGACACGCTCATAAGAATTAAAATCACCACATGGAGCTATTTGAACCGTCAAAACTTCATTTCGAAGTCGTCTTCACGCAAGTCAAACTACAGTCAACTCCTACGACTTAAACTTCTAATTTAGGAACTATGTGTCCCATTACACTCCGAAACTCACCCAAAATCAAAACCAAACATCCTCGCAAGTCACGTAACCCAAGAATGAGATAAAGGGAGCAATAAATAGAAAATCGTGACTAATATTGTGATGACCCAAAAGGTCATCTTGTGTAAATTTAGCAAAAATTGTGTTCTGAGGCCCCGAAAGCCTCCGTTAATCTCACCTCGATGTGCGTGCATATCTCGAGCACGTAACCGGGAAGTCTTTATGTGGAAATATGTTAAACAGTTGAATTTATGATAATTAATAGAATAAAGTTGACTTTGGTCAATATTTTTGGTAAACGGATCCGGACCCGTGATTTGACGGTCACGCAGAGTCCGTAGGAAAATATGGGATCTGGGTGTATGCCCGGAATCGAATTCCGAGGTCCCAAGTCTGAGAAATGAATTTTTAAAGAAAATTATTTTCTGAAAATAAGATAGACTTTTGAAAATGAACTTTGATGTGAAATATGTGTTATGTAGCACGTATATTGGTTCCGGAGCCCGAAACAGGTTCGATATGGGTTATGTGAGTTATCTATAAAATTTGGTAAGAAACGGACTTGGTTTGACGTGTTTCAGATCAAAATCGGAGAATTTAGAAGTTTATCAAGTTTGAGAAAATTCTATAGATTTTGGAGTTTAATTCATTGTTTTTTATGTTATTTTGATGGTTATATTACTCGAATAAGTTCATGGGATGATTTTAAAGTCGTGTGTATATTTTATTTGGAGCCCCAAGGGCTCGGGTGAGTTTCGGGTAGGTGTCGGGGTGCAAAAGAGTTGATAAGAATCTGGTTTTTTGATCTGTTTCTGGTGTTCTGTGTTTTGCTCTCCGTGATCGCGGTATGACTCACGCGATCGCGATGTGTTTATGGCTGGGGGTTGGGAAATTACCCTATGCGAACGCATGACCTGGGTTACGATCGCGAAGAGCCACACGCGAACGCGCAGTGCAAATGTGGGCTGGGGGTGGGTGCTATGTTGCTCACTGCGAACGCGACCTCCGTGTCGCAATCGCGATGGTCTGTGTTGGTATACTCTGCGAGCGCAATCCATTCTTCGCGATCGCGTTGGTCTAGATCCAGTACTCTGCGCGGTCGCATGAGACATGTCACGATCGCGTAGGTCATTTTTGCCCAGCTATTTAAATGCTCAAAAACAGAATACCCATTACGGGATTTCATATTTTCACCATCTTNCTTTTGGAAATTTTGGGAATTCAGCCTCATTTTGGGGTCGGATTTCAAAACAAATTGTATATTCGGGTTCGTGGGGGAATGGGTGATCGGGTTTTGGTCCGAACCTCGAGTTTGGACCAAGCGGGCCCGAGGCCGAATTTTGGTATTTTTGAATGAATTCTGGGAAATGTATAATTAGGCTTTGGGATTGAGTTATTGAATTATTATTGATGTTATTAAATCAATTATGTCTAGATATTATTGTTTCGGAGTTGGATTCAAGAGGAAAGGCCGTGGTTGAGGCTTGACTTGCATTCTTGGAGCCGAGGTAAGTGTGTGGCCTAACCTTAGCTTGAGGGAATAGGTATAGAGTCTTATTTGCTATGTGTAATTCATGTCCAATGTATAGGTGAGGTGACGGGTACCTATATGTGGCCAAGCATGCCTGTAAGTCGATTTTGATGAGTTGTTTAATGTCTTTTGATATTCTCCGTGTTGTGAATTATTGGGAACCTTGAAAGTGGTACCTTGAGGTCAGTTCATGACGTAGAAATTTATTGACTATGTGGTCGGTCAAGGATATTTACTGCTGACATTATACTTCTGAGTGAGATTGGTTATAGCTGAGTCCCTTGCCGGGACAGTAGAATTTTGTTGATTATTTCTGAATATTTGAAATGTCGTTTTGTTAAACTTTCATATCAATTGATGTTTTTACACTCACCATGCACGAGGGAACATTCTGTGCCGAGTGATTATTATTTATGCATGAGGGAACATTCCGTGCCGATGATTATTATTTATGCACGAAGGAACATTCTGTGCCGATTGATTATATTTATGCACGAAGGAACATTCCGTGCTGATTGATTATTATTTATGCACGAGGGGACATTTCGTGCTGATTGATTATTGTTTATGCGCGAGGGGACATTCTGTGCCGTGTTTATGATACATATATATGCACAAGGGGACATTTTGCGCCGTGATTGTGATGTTTTATGCACGAGGGTATATTTCGTGCCATCTTTATGTTGTTTATGCACGAGGGGACATTCCGTGCCATATTTTATATTGCTATGCACGAGGGGACATGCCGTGTCATTTCTTTTCACTGTTTAATTCGTGTTGTCAATCTCCGTTGATATTTTCGGATATTTTAGACTGTTGTTTCGTTTTTGTCATTTCAGTATTTGCTATCTTTTATCCCCAGCATGTCCTTCCCCATAACTGTATTCTTGTTTATTTTTCTGCTATACCAATAAACTGCACAGGTACAATTTGTTATCGTGTCCTAGCCTCGTCACTACTTCGCCGAGGTTAGGCTCGACACTTACTCAGTACATGGGGTCGGTTGTACTGATGCTACACCTGCACTTCTTTATGTTGTGCAGATTACGCAGCCAGACCCAGTGGACATCACTGGTGGGAGTGTCCTTCAGTCCATTCCAGACGACACCGAGGTAGTTCTGCATGGCGTTCGTGGATCTCGGCGTCCCTGTCTATCTTTCATTCTGTCATTTATGTGTTTTCCAGACAGATACATCACTTTATTTTCAGACTGTTGTTTTTAGTCAAATCTTAGACTGGTTCGTGAGGTTGTGACTCCACTTCTGGGTTGTACTTAAAGGGATTTTCTGCGTTATTAGCTATTGTTATTTACAATTATGTTAATGCTTCCGCACTTTATTTCAAATATCTAGTCAGTGTTTGTTATTTTCACTTGTTAGTATAACACATTGACTTGCCTAGCGAGTGCAACGTTAGGCGCCATCACGGCCTGAAGGTGGGATTTCAGGTCATGACAAATATGTATCAGAGCACTAGGTTGCTTAGGTCTCACAACTCACGGACAAACTTTGTAGAGTCTGAGGGATCGGTACGGAGACGTCTGTACTTATCCCCCAGAGGCTGCAAAGTTAGGAATAACTTCACTTTTCTTCTTTTCTGTTGTGCGATTTGAATTCTAAATGCTAATTAAGTTTAGATTATATTCTCTCGTAGATGGCGAGAACGCATCCTTCTTCATCTACCGCTCAGCATCCCGATTCTCCTATTACAGCTCCTACGAGGGGCCGAAGCCGTATTAGAGGCCGAGGCAGGGGCAGGGCTCAGCCCAGAGCAGCATCCCCAGTAGAGGACCCACAGGTAGACTTTGCCGGTGAGGTTCCTACTCAGACAGTTCCAGTTGGACCATCTCAGGTCCCAGAGGGGTTCATTGCCACCCCGGTGCTTCAGGAAGCTCTAGTCCGCTTAGTGGGACTCATAGAGAGTGTGGCTCAGGTCGGTCTTCTTCCTACTGCACCAGCCGTCTCTCAGCCTGGGGGAGGGACCCAGACTTCTGCTACTCGCACACCAGATCAGCTAGATCCTCAGTTCCAGACTTCGGTACCTCAGAAGGCCGGAGTAGCTCAGTCGGGCATTGTGGCCCCGGCAGTTGAGAGAGAAACTATGTCAATAGATGCTTTATGGAGATTGGATAGATTCACCAAGTTATTCACTACTACATTTACTGGTGCACCATCAGAGTATCCCCAGGATTATTTGAATAGCTGTCATGAGGTTCTTCGGAATATGGGCATAGTGGAGTCCAATGGAGTTGATTTTGCTACTTTTTGTCTTTCAGGTTCCGCCAAGACTTGGTGGAGAGAATATTGCTTGACCAGGCCAGCTGCGTCTGCACCATTGACTTGTGCTCAGTTCTCCAAGTTATTCGTGGGGAAGTTCCTTCCAATTACTCAGAGGGAGGATCTTCGGAGGCAGCTTGATCACCACCAGCAGGGATCTATGTCTGCCACTCAGTACGAGACCAGGTTCATCATCTAGCTCGGCATGCCATTATGATACTCCCCACTGATCGTGAGAGAGTGAGGAGGTTTATTGAGGATTTGGCTCATCTCATCAGGCTTCAGATGGCCAAGGAGTCAGGTACTGATATTTCGTTCCAGGATGCGGCCAATGTGACCCGGAGGATTGAGATGATTATGTCATAGGGTGGTGGTCAGGGAGCTGACAAGAGGCTCTGTCACTTCGGTCGTTTCAGTGGAGCCTCATCTGGGGGCAAGGATTCTTCAAGCAGAGGTCATCCTCCCAGACCCTATCAGTCGACACTTCAGGTAGATCACAGTGCACTGCCAGCTCCTATGGGTGCACCACCAGCACCTATCAGTGCACCGCCGCTTCAGAGTTTCCAGGGTGGTTATCAGGGTCGACAGGGCCATTTCCAGAGTCAGCAGCCATATCAGCAGAGGCCTTGTTATACTTGCGGTGGATTGGGTCATATTTCCAGGTTTTGCCCCTGAGGTTCTGGTGGATCTCAGTGTCAGGGTTCCCGTGCCATAGTTCCCGCATCAGGCACACCCCTACCCCCTCAGCTAGCTAGGGGTGGAAGTCAGGGTTCCAGAGGTAGAGGTCAGACTCATAGAGGTGGAGGACATGCCACGAGAGGTAGAGGCCAGGCCGCAGTAGGTCGACCCAGAGATGATCAAGTTGGAGGGGCTCAGCCCCGGTGCTATGCTTTTACTGCCAGGCATGATGCTGAGGCTTCTGATGCAGTTATTACAGGTACGATTTCAGTTTGCAGCCGAGAGGCTTCGGTGTTATTTGATCCGGGTTCTACATTCTCCTATGTGTCTTCATATTTTGCCCCTTATTTGAGTATGCTATGTGATTCCTTGAGTACTGTTGTGCATGTGTCTAACCGGTGGGTGATTTTATAGTGTAGATCGATTCTACCGTGCTTGCTTAGTAGTCATTGGTGGTCTGGAGACTCAGGTTGATCTTTTGCTTCTTGATATGGTTGACTTTGATGTTATATTGGGGATGGATTGATTATCCCCCTATTATCCTATTCTGGACTGTCATGCCAAGACAGGGACCTTGGCCTTGCCAGGGGTGCCTCGTTTAGAGTGGAGGGGGACTCCTAGTCATTCTTTTGGTAGATTCATTTCTTATATGAAGGCTTGGCGCATGGTCGAGAAGGGTTTTTTAGCCTATCTGGCCTATGTTCGTGATTCTAGCGCTGAGGTTCCTTCTGTGGAGTCTGTGCCCGTGGTTCATGAGTTTCCAGAGGTATTCTCTGTTGATCTGTCGGGTATGCAACCCGACAGGGATATTGATTTTTGTATTGAGTTAGCTCAGGGCACCCAGCCTATTTCTACTCTGTCGTATCGTATGGCCCCGCCAGAGTTGAAATAGTTGAAAGATCAGTTGTAGGATTTGTTGGATAAAGGCTTCATTAGGCCTAGTGTTTCTCCTTGGGGTGCTCCAATATTGTTTGTCAAGAAGAAAGATGGCTCGATGAGGATGTGTATTGACTACCGGCAGTTGAATAAGGTTACTATTAAGAACAAGTACCCTTTGCCGAGGATTGATGATTTATTCGACCAGCTTCAGGGTGCTTCAGTGTTTTCCAAGATTGACTTGAGATCTGGTTACCATTAGCTGAGGATTAGGGCGTCTGATGTCCCTAAGACAGCCTTTCGCACTCATTATGGGCATTATGAGTTCTTGGTGATGTCATTTGGGCTGACCAATTCCCCCGCTGCTTTCATGGAGTTGATGCACCGAGTGTTCAGGCCTTATTTGGACTCATTTGTGATTGTTTTCATTGATGATATTTTGATTTACTCTCACAGCCGAGAGGAGCATGAGCAGCACCTTAGAGTCGTCCTCCAGAATTTGAGGGATAGTCAGTTGTATGCAAAATTTTCCAAGTGTGAGTTCTGGTTGAGTTCAATTGCATTTGTAGGCCATGTGGTATCGTCAGAGGGCGTTCAGGTGGATCCCAAGAAGATTTCAGCAGTCAGAGATTGTCCTAGACCCACCTCAGCTACAGAGATCCGGAGTTTCTTGGTCTTAGCAGGTTATTATCGCCGGTTTGTGGAGGGATTTTCATCCATCGCAGCCCTGATGACCAGGTTGACTCAGAAGAGTGCTCAGTTTTGGTGGTATGATGAATGTGAGGCGAGCTTTCAGAAGCTCAAGACATCCTTGACCACGGCACCAGTGTTAGTTTTTCCTACAGGTTCTGGATCGTGTACCGTGTATTGTGATGCTTCACGGGTTGGGCTTGGTGCAGTATTGATGTAGGATGGCAAGTTATAGCCTATGATTCTCGTCAGTTGAAGGTTCATGAGAAGATCTATCCAGTTCACGACTTGGAGTTAGCAGGTATTGTGCATGCATTGAAGATTTGGAGGCATTATTTGTATGGTGTGCCATGTGAGGTGTTCACGGGTCATAAGAGCTTACAGTATTTGTTCAAACAGAAGGAGTTGAACATGAGGAGGAGATGGTTATGGTTGCTGAAGGATTATGATATTACCATTCTTAATCATCCCGGGAAGGACAATGTGGTGGACGCTTTGAGCCGGAAGTTAGCCAGTATGGGTAGTCTTGCCTATTTATCAGTCGGAGAGCGACCTCTTGCTTTGGATGTTCAGGCTTTAGCCAACTGATTTGTGAGATTGGAGGTTTCTGAGACAGGCAGTGTTTTGGCCCATACCATAGCCCGTTCTTCTTTGTATGACCGTATTTGGGCCAGGTAGTAATATGATCACCATTTATGTGTTCTTAGAGATAGAGTCAGGCACGGAGATTCCAAGCAGGTTACGATTGATGTTGAGGGAGTTTTGAGGATGCAGGGTCGGATTTGTGTACCTAATGTGGATGGTATTCGTGAGTTGATACTTCAAGAGGCCCATAGTTCCCGGTATTCTATTCATCTGGGCGCTGCAAAGATGTACCAGGACTTGCGGCAGCACTATTGGTGGCGGATGATGAAGAAGGATATTGTAGCTTATGTAGCTCGGTGTTTGAACTGTCAGCAAGTTCAGTACGAGCACTAGAGACCCGGTGGTTTGATGCAGCAGATTCAGCTTCCCAAGTGGAAGTGGGAGCGTATCACCATGGACTTTGTAGTTGGACTCCCACGGACTCATGGGATGTTTGATGCAGTATGGGTCATTAAGGATAGGCTGACCAAGTCAGCACACTTCATTCCAGTATCAGTTTCGTATTCAGCAGAGAAGTTGGCAAGGATTTATATGAGAGAGATTGTTAGACTGCATGGTGTGCCCATATCCATTATATCAGACTGAGGTAATCATTTTACCTCCCATTTATGGAGAGTATTTTAGCGAGAGTTGGGCACCAAGATTGATTTGAGCACCGCATTTCATCCTCAGACGGACGGACAGTCCGAGCGTACTATTTAGATTTTGGAGGATATGTTACGAGCTTGTGTTATTGACTTTGGAGGTTCATGGGACCAGTTCTTGCCTTTAGCTGAGTTTGCCTACAATAAGAGCTATCAATCGAGCATTCAGATGGATCCATATGAGGCGTTGTATCGTAGACGGTGTCGGTCTCCAGTCGGATGGTTTGAGACGGGAGAGGCTAGATTGTTGTTTCTGAGTTAGTCCAGGATGCCTTGGACAAGGTGAAGATCATTCAGGATAGACTTCGTACAACTCAGTCCAGGCAGAAGAGTTATGCGGATCGCAGAGTTCGAGATTTGACATTTATGATAGGCGACCGGGTATTTCTTCGGGTGTCGCCCATGAAGGGGGTGATGAGATTCGGAAATAAGGGCAAGTTGAGCCCTAGGTACATTGGTCCATTTGAGATTCTGGAAAAGGTAGGAGAGGTGGCCTACAGACTTGCATTGCCACCTAGTTTGCCAGTCGTGCATCCGGTATTCGCGTATCTATGCTCCGGAGGTATATTACATATCCATCTCATGTACTTGACTTCAGTGGTGTCCAGTTGGACAAGGATTTGTCTTATGAGGAGGAGCCGGTAGCCATATTAGACCGGAAGGTGCGTCAGTTGAGATCGAAGAGTTATCCTTCGGTTCGTGTTCAGTGGAGAGGTCAGCCTGTTGAGGCAGATACTTGGGAGTCTGAGCCCGATATGCGGAGCCGTTATCCCCACCTTTTCCCCGATTCAGGTACTTTCTATGTCCGTTCGAGGACGAACAGTTATTTTAGAGGAGGAGATTGTGATGACCCAAAAGGTCATCTTGTGTAAATTTAGCAAAAATAGTGTTCTGAGGCCCCGAAAGCCTCCGTTAATCTCACCTAAATGTGCGTGCATAGCCCGAGCGCGTAGCGGAGAAGTCTTTATGTGGAAATGTGTTAAACAGTTGAATTTATGATAATTAATGAAATAAAGTTGACTTAGGTCAACATTTTTGGTAAACGGACTCGGACCCGTAATTTGACGGTCCCGGAGGGTCCATAAGAAAATATGGGATCTGGGCGTATGCCCGGAATCGAATTCCGAGGTCCCAAGTCCGAAAAATAAATTTTTAAAGAAAATTATTTTCTAAAAATAAGATAAACTTTTAAAAATGAACTTTGATGTGAAATCTGTGTTACCGAGCCCGTATATTGGTTCCGAAGCCCGGAACAGTTTTGATATGGGTTATATGAGTTATCTATAAAATTTGGTAAGAAACGGACTTGGTTTGACGTGTTTCGGATCAAAATCGGATAATTTAGAAGTTTATGAAGTTAGAGAAAATTCTATAGATTTTGGAGTTTAATTCATTGTTTTTTATGTTATTTTGATGGTTATATTACTCGAATAAGTTTGTGGGATGATTTTGAAGTCATGTGTATATTTGGTTTTGAGCCCCGAGGGCTCGGGTGAGTTTCGGGTAGGTGTCGGGGTGCAAAAGAGTTGGAAAGAATCATGTTTTTAATCTATTTCTGGTGTTCTGTGTTTTGCTCTCCGCGATCGCGGTGTGACTCACGCGATAGCGATGTGTTTATGGATGGGGGTTGGAAAATTACCCTACGCGAATGCAGGGCCTGGGTTGCGATCGTGGAGCCTGGGGGCAGTACTCTATGCAATCGCGAAGGGCCACACGCGAACGAGTGGTGCAAATGCGGGCTGGGGGCTGGGTGTTATTTTGCTCACTGCGAACGCGATGGTCTGTGTTGGTATACTCTGCGATCACAATCCATTCTTCGCGATCGCGTTGGTCTAGATCCAGTACTCTGCGCAATCGCATGAGACATGTCGCAATCGCGTAGGTCATTTTTGCCCAGCTATTTAAATGCTCAAAAATAGAATACCCATTACGGGATTTTCATATTTTCACCATCTTCTTCTTCTCCAAGACCCATAACCGAGTTCCAAGCTGCCCTTCCTCCATAACCACTTGGGTAAGTGATCTTAACTCTAGTTTCTTCCATTTTTCTTCATCAATCACTAAATTCCAGGCCTAAAAACATGGAATCAAGGGTAGAAATTGGCGATTTTGGTTAGAGTTAGGGCTTTTGAAAATTTTGGGAATTCAACCTCATTTTGGGGTCGGATTTCAAAACAAATTATATATTCGGGTTCGTGGGGGAATGGGTGATCGGGTTTTGGTCCGAACCTCGAGTTTGGACCAAGCGGGCCCGGGATTGAATTTTGGTATTTTTGAAAGAATTATGGAAATATATAATTAGGCTTTGGGATTGATTTATTGAATTATTATTGATTTTATTAAGTCAATTATGTCTAGATATTATCATTTCAGAG
Organism: Nicotiana paniculata; assembly: GCA_005239505.1. Taxonomy (NCBI): domain Eukaryota; kingdom Viridiplantae; phylum Streptophyta; class Magnoliopsida; order Solanales; family Solanaceae; genus Nicotiana; species Nicotiana paniculata. The sequence goes on along the minus strand of ML308660.1, from coordinate 26,449 downwards.
TAGGATTCAAGAGGAAAGGTCGTGGTTGAGGCTTGACTTCCATTCTTGGAGCCGAGGTAAGTGTTTGGCCTAACCTTAGCTTGAGGGAATAGGTATAGAGTCTTATTTGCTATGTGTAATTCATGTCCAATGTATAGGTGAGGTGACGGGTACCTATATGTTGTGGTCAAGCATGCCCGTAAGTCGATTTTGATGAGTTGTTTAATGTTCTTTGATATTGTCTGTGTTGTGAATTATTGGGAACCTTGAAAGTGGTACCTTGAGGTCACTTCATGACGTAGAAAGTTATTGACTATGTGGTCGGTCGAGGATTTTTACTGTTGACATTATACTTCTGAGTGAGATTGGTTATAGCTGAGTCCCTTGCCGGGACATTAGAATTTTGTTGATTATTTCTGAACATTTGAAATGTCGTATTGTTAAACTTTTATATCAATTGATGCTTTTACACTCACCATGCACGAGGGAACATTCCGTGCCGAATTATTATTTATGCACGAGGGAACATTCCGTGCCGATGATTGTTATTTATGCACGAAGGAACATCTGTGCTGATTGATTATGTTTATGCACGAAGGAACATTTGTGCTGATTGATTATTATGTATACGCGAGGGGACATTCTGTGCTGATTGATTATTGTTTATGCGCGAGGGGACATTTTGTGTCGTATTTATGATATATATATATATATATATATATATATATATATATATATATATATATATATATATATATATATATATATATATATATATATATATATATATATATATGCACGAGGGGACATTCTGTGCCGTGATTGTGATGTTTTATACACGAGGAGACATTTCGTGCCATGTTTATGTTGTTTATACATGAGGGGACATTCCGTGCCATATTTTATATTGTTATGCACGAGGGGACATTCTGTGCCGTGATTGTGATGTTTTATACACGAGGAGACATTTCGTGCCATGTTTATGTTGTTTATACATGAGGGGACATTCCGTGCCATATTTTATATTGTTATGCACGAGGGGACATGCCGTGCCGTTTCTTTTGACTGTTTAATTCGTGTTGTAAATCCCCTTTATTATTTTCGGATATTTTAGACTGTTGTTTCGTTTCCGTCATTTCAGTATTTGCTATCTTTTATACGCAGCATGTCCTTCCATGTAACTGTATTCTTGTTTATTTGTCTGTTATACCAATAAACTGCACATGTACAATTTGCTGTCGTGTCCTAGCCTCGTCACTACTTCGCCGAGGTTAGGCTCGGCACTTACTCAGTACATGGGTTCGGTTGTACTGATGCTACACCTGCACTTCTTTATGTTGTGCAGATTACGCAGCCGAACCCAGTGGACATCGCTAGTGGGAGTGTCCTTCAGTCCATTCCAGACGACACCGAGGTAGTTCCGCATGGCGTTCGTGGATCTCGGCGTCCCTGTCTATTTTTCATTCTGTCATTTATGTGTTTTCCAGACAGATACATCACTTTATTTTCAAACTGTTATTTTTAGTCAAATCTTAGACTGGTTCGTGAGGTTGTGACTCCACTTCTGGGTTGTACTTAAAGGGATTTTTTGCGTTATTAGCTATTGTTATTTACAATTATGTTAATGCTTCCGCACTTTATTTCAATTATCTAGTCAGTGTTTGTTATTTTCACTTGTTAATAACTCAATTCAATTAACACGTTGGCTTTCCGTGCAACGTTAGGCGCCATCACGGCCTGAAGGTGGAATTTCGGGTCGTGACAAATACTCTCAAAACGACCGGCCAGGTCATTACAGGAAAATAACTATTTTACACCTAGTAGTAGTACACTAGTAGTACCTCATAACCTATTTATTCCTTGTCCAGAATTGGGCAAAAACATACATCCTTTTCATGGGCTTTCAAATTCAACGCACCAATATAAGATTCATTCCATGTAGTATTGTTCGTGGAATTGTAACGAGTACATTTAACATGTTTGTTCACTTTCTTGAATTGGACTTGACTACAATACTCTTTGTGGCCGGGCGTTACAATTGATTCAATTGACTTATAGGTCTGTTGGTGCATAACGGAATCTTTATACAAATAATTAATCGAATTTATTGTTTAATTTTTTTATTATATATATTTCAAGCCTATTTGCTCAAAAAACCTTCGATGAGCCGACACTCTCGATTTGCAAATTGATTGCCCTTAGGATATCATAACAAAAGATAATAAGATATTGAAGGTCTCTTTCGAAATTTAACTACATGTAAATGAGTAGATCAATTTGATTTTTGTCAAACATATATACTTCTTATAACTGTCATCCTCTCTAACACACTTCATTATAATAATCAAGTTTTTTTAAACATAGTCGGCAGATAACTGCTTTCAACCGCTTAAACTAAATATAGTCGGCAGATAACTGCTTTCAACCGCTTAAACTAAATATAATCGGCAGATATATAATGTATGTATAATTTACGTATAAAAGATGGATATAATTGTATATAATCTAAGAGGAAGTGCACCTGTAGCCATTTTTAAGCCTGCTATTTAAAATATATTCATCTTGACAATATATTTTAAGATTCGCCAATTCGCCCAAACTTCAGGACTGAGCGCCTGAATTTTTGTATGCTGAACTGTTAAGCTGCTAATTTGAAATTCATGACCAGAATTTCTAAACTGTTAATTTGAAATTCATGAATAAGTGTTCAGAATTTCTGAACTGCTAATTTTAAAATGCAGGACATAAGATTTGAATTTTTGGACACGATTTTCGAACTTTAGGACACAATATCCTAAAATTTGATTAATCTTTAACTACATATAAACTGTAAATATATTTTTAAACAATATATTTAAAATTGACTATATGGTGTTATTTCCATTGTAATCTATATATATCATGAAAAATAAATAATGAATCGATTGTAAAAGAAAGGATAGGAGAGTGGTAGTGGTTGCATTAGATAGCCGCAATTCTTGGCGAAAAGTCTCAATCAAAGATGTTCAAGATCTTTAGTAACATCTCCCCTAAAATTATCGGTTAAATCACAAGTCTTCAAGTGACTCTAGCCTCCACTCCCTCCATTTTTAATTTTATTTTATAATTTTGTGTTTATAACTTTTTAGCTCAAAGACTTTCATATCCAAGTCTTTTTGTCGAGTCAATGACTTTGTCAATGATGAAATAATTTGGCATTTGACATATTATTCAAAAGCTCCTTCCACAATGTATTGATGATAACAAATTTGAAGACATCTCTAGTTTGTTTGCCCATTATTTGACAATGATGTCATGACAATCATAAGTATTATATCTCAATTTAAATACACATCTAATTATTAAGATATAGTCAAACCTCTCTATAACAGCCTCGTTTGTTCGAATATTTTTGAATGTTCTAGTGAAGTGCTGTTATAGAGAACATATATTATAACATAACATAAAAATTGATTTTGAAAAAGCATGACTTATAGCGAAGTATTTTTATATAGGCATATTGTTATAAAGATGTCTGGCTGTAATATTATTTTATTTTTGATGAATACTAATAATTAAAACCGTTATTTTTTAAGCATTTGAATGATAATTGATGGTGGTGGTTGATATAGTAGTAGTGATCGTGCGGAAGATGGTAGTAAAGGTGGAGGCAGATGGTGGTGGTTGATATAGCGATGGTTTTGTGGTGGAGACGAGTGGTAAGTGTAGTATATAACGGTGGTTGGTTGTGGAGAAGATTGTCAGTAGTTGTGATTAGCTTGATAATAAATAGATCAATAATAATAAATGTTACTCATTCACATGAACTTTTAAGGAGTAGTTTGGTTTGTTGGCAAGTTATGATGTGATTAGCATAATATTATTTCTTATCGATTGTTTATTATGTTTAATTTTGAAATTGTCAGTTTTATATTTATTTTAAGATAACTTATTCGGCGATTATTATTCCATCATCTGGCAGGTATAAGTCATTATGTTCTACTTTTAATCCCGGGATAACGTATTCAAGGATCGATAACCAAACAAGGGTTTATAGCAGGATTATTTTTACTTATCGATCATACCAAACGACCCTAAGTGAATGTATTAATAATTTTAAGACTTTGAAAAAAATGTTAGATTCAAAACTTATAGTAAGTGACTGTGAAAGTGAAGAGCCAAAAGTTAACATATGATAGAGACGCTAACACAAAGTTCGTCCACATGAAAGTCTTACAAAGGCATAGACGAAATCGTATTCACTACAGAACAAGCCTTTTCCGATAGACTCTACTCTCCTGTTTACGACACTTGCTCAAGTCCAACTGATCAAGCCACTTTATCCTCCCTCTCAAAGATATTAAAATTATTCAAGCCCTCTCATCCTTTAAACCGTTCAATCCCCATTGGCTTATACCCGTATATTTTTCAAGATTACTGGTCGAAAGTGGGTTCAAATGTTATTGCTTTTTGTCACAAAATCTTTGCGTATAACATCATTCCACCTGAAACAAATAAAACTTATTTGTGCTTCATACCTAAGATAAAAAAAATGTTGCCTCAATTGCTCAATTCCGACCGATTAGCCTTTGCAACACTATCTATAAGCTACTTATATAAATTTTTAGTCAATTGGCTCAAGCTCTTGTTACATAAAATTATAGGACCCACTCAATCCAGTTTTCAACAAGAAAAGTGCGCTTTGGACAACACTATCATTGTCCAAGAAATTCTCACACATTTCTGCAAAACACGGAGTAAACAAAGCCATATGCTTCTAAAGCTACATCTAGAAAAAGCCTTCGACGGGTTAGAATGGTCTTTCATCGTACGCTATTCTTTTTTAATCCTTGGGAAACTTGTATTGCGGGGTTTGCTTGTAATATCGTTACAAAAAACAGCATGGAAGCAAAATTACAGGCATTTTTCCATGGATTACAGTTAGCAATTAAGTTTAATTTGGTTCCATTTGAAGTAAACATTGACGCCTCAAAGGTAATCACAATTTTAAGAAATGAAAATCTCCTCACTAACATCATCTATCATTGCAGGCACCTGCAACACCAGCTCCATGAGCCACATCTCATACATGTGTACAAAGAGTAAAACGGGGTAGCAAATAGGTTAGCCAAGCAAGGTTGTACGACGGAGTACTCAGCAGCACCAACTATTTTTGTCTCACCACTCATTTTTATTATGGAACAACTAAGAGCAGCTCAGTCAGGCGCTACAACTCTCTGGAAAGCATCACCCGCTCAAGTATGGCAATCTGTTAGGCTTGAAACTCAAACACCACCTTTTGATCCACATCCAACGGACTTGTTGGCAACAGACGCTATCACCCTCTGCAACATGGTGCTGCACATGGAGTTATTACAGTAGAAAACTCCTATTTTTGTAACGATCCTTTGGATCAACACTCCACAATAGATGTTAGTAATAGTTCTACTAGTAATATTTGTAGTATTAGTACTTTGGTGCATTCCCAGCACCAACCTCTCTGTACGAATGCATCTTTATAATTAATATAAACTTATTTTAGTTCGAGCCAGGGCACTGGAAGTATTACAAACCGGTCGCGTTTTCAGGGTCCCGTGAAACTAATCGTGCACCCGCCTTGAAACAGCGGGACCCGATAAGTATAGCTAATCCGGTTCGCAAAGCGATGCTCGAAAATTACGGCAAAAAAAGAAAATATATATATAAACTTATTTTTGCTGCCAAAAAAACATATCGTTCGGCAATAATTTAATATGCGTTACACAATCAAGAGGATTGTTGTCACTCTTTAATACGGTTATCTATGTCATCAATGACCCCTTCCAACTAAAAGAACAGAAACAAAGCTCTCAACCACCCATAAAACAGTGGGAAAATAATTGAAAAATTGTACCCTGAGATGAGCTAATCACTAGTTTCTTGATTGCCGCCCTCGCCTGGTTTCAAGGAGCTTGGCTAATCACTACCTTGGATAAAGTATTGCTTAAATTTCACTTTAACAATTTTTAATTTCAAAAAAGCAAAACGCATGCCCCTCTTTACAAAACCTTTCCGTTTTTGATAGTTGCATGTTACTCTCTCCATTCGCTTTTACTTATTCAATATATTAAAAACATATCTTTATTTTTATTTATTCACTATACTAAATTAAGAGAGATAAATTCTTTTCTTGTTTTACCTTTATTATTAATTAACTCATATCTCAAACCATTTCTCAAGAATTTCGAAAATGAAATCATTATTATGGGTAAAATTTTAAAGTACATATTTAATTTATTTTTTTAGAAGTTCAAGAGTAAATTCATTATTTGTTTTCATTCTACCCTTAATATTAATCGTTCTTGAAGATTACAAATACATTAATTATGAATAAGTATTAAATAAAGAAATTATATTTTTAAGACATAAATAAGAGTAAAATAGTCGAAAACCTTACATATTTAATATTTTTTTAAGGAACGTGAAAAAAGAAAAGCGCGACAGATAACTTAAGACGGAAAAAGTATTACTCCCTCCATTCTAAATTAGATGAGGTACTTTTTTTTAGTGTGTTCCAAAATAAATGACATATTCTAAATTTGGAAATAATTCGACTTTAAACTCTTTATTTTACTCACTTTATTCTTAATAAAAAAAATTTTTAACCACACAAATAACATGGCTCCGCAAAACTTTTATCCCTTAAACTTTTAATACTATAATTTTAAAAAAAGAATTAATCTATGTGTTAAGTCAAACTAACTCATTTAAATTGAAACCGAAGAATAGTTATTATGTTATCTTCCTGGATGACGCAGCCCCATTGCTGGTCCAACTTCCGATGACATCTACATGCGGTGGTCCCACCTCTCATCAACGGTCACTTATCATCCACAATAGTCATTTCACACTAACTAATATCAAGTCAAATATAAGGGTGAAAATCAGTTAAAACCTTTTAGCTTTGCTTTATAAATCAAACTCTCCCCTCAATATTGAACAATAATCATTCTCCCTCCTTTTATGTTCATTGACTTTTTTAAATACTTAATTACCCTTACACAATAACCTTTCTCTTTTTTTTTTTTTTTACTTTTTTATCATGATACTTTTTTTCTTTTTTTAAAATTCATATAACAAAAGTACATGTCGAAAGAAGAAAAATTATTTTTGAGACTATAAATTAGAGAGTGATAAATAGTAATTAAGTAATATATTCCTTAGTGAATAATTGGAGCAGAATAAAAATAACTTAATTTTATTTATAGCAATCGGAGCTCTAATATATATTTATAAAGTAACTATAAAGAGAGTAAAAACTTTACAAACCTATTTGAATGCAAGCAATACAATAATAATTAATAAAAATAGAGATAAATTTATAACAGAATTTGAAATAGATAAGTGAGTTTTGATTGTCATTAATAAATTAAATATAGAGATAAATTTATAACAGAATTCTAAAAGATTTTCTATTTATGTTGTAAATTTATTCTAAATTATAATTTAAAAATTATTTCACTAATGATAATCAAAACTCATTTATCTATAAAGATGACATTGAATAAGAGAAAGCGAAACTTAAATACATGCGTTCACATACATACATACATACATACATACATACATATCCAGTTAATGCCGTAATATTAAATAAAAATTAGAAAAACTAATGTTAGATATTATAATAAAATTATAAAAAGATTATGTTACTTATCATGTTAATGAACTTAACTAAAAATCTATAAAAATATAGAAAATTATTTGATATGTCTAGGTTAAAAAATAAAATATTACTTTATATAATATAAAAAGGTAATATATAGATGGACAATTAAAAATGTCAAGGGTAAAATTGATATTGCATATGATAAAAGGGGGAGAATGTCTATTGTTCAATGTTAAGGGGGAGTTTGATTTTTAGAGCAAAGTTGGAGGGTGTAAATACCCCAAATATAAATATAAGCTTGTTTCGTTCGAGAAGTTAAAAAAATAAACCTAAATAAAATCATATAAAATATATTCCTTTTTTGTGTCACTATTTTCTTATTAATCAGTTAAAAATATATTTTTAAATTTAAAAATAATTTTAATTTAAACTTTTGTTTTATTCTTAATTATAAATTATCATTACACAAAATTATGACATGCTTAATATCATATTTTTCAAAAGATTTATAACACATAATTATTATAGTGTATTTAAGATTACAATTCCAAAAAAAAAAATTATTAAACTTTTTTCCTATTCAAACTACGTCGTATAAATTAAAACAAAAAGAGCAGTGTTTGGTCGGTATGGTTAAAAAATAATTTATGCATAAATAAGGTGTACAATGCGATGGTGTATCCTAGTAGTTACTGAGTGGGTTAAAAACTATGAGATCTCAAGTTCAAATTCGCACGAGGCAAAAATATTAATAAGTGATTTTTGCTATTTGTCCAAACCTTGATGGACAGATCTAGTTATCTGGTAACTGTGTTGGTAGAAGGGAAGTAATAAATACTCATGAAATTAATCGGGGTACATTCAAACTAATCCAAACACCATGATTAACAAAAACAAATTAATAAACTAAAAAGGACTACAATGTTTAACTCTCTGGTATTCAAATTTTTTATTGGTCCGGCTAATTTATATTTATGCAGCACAAGTATTATTTTTTTATTGATAACGTTCGAACTCAAGATATTTTTAATTAAGAATAACATCTCGACAATCGAATTAATACTTTGCTATAATTCTCGTGTGAGCCAAGGACTCCTCACAGCTTGTTTGGATGGTTGTTACATATTGTATTCTATCGTATTATTACTTTAAATATAATTTTTTTATTGTTATTTAAATTTTATTATATTGTATCGTATTGTTACTTTAAATATAATTTTTATTTTAATTGTTATTTAAATTTTATTGTATCGTATCGTTAAATCTGTCGTTGCTTAAATAACAAAAAAGTGCCACTTTATGGAACGACCAATTTGGTGTGGTCGCATTGTTTTCTTGCTTTTTTCTCATCTTGCCCTTCCATATTAATAAATAATCCTATTTTATCATTTACCGTATTTTTTTATATAATAATTCTACCTCGTGACTTACTTTTTTTTTATAATGTTACAAGTTTATTCTTCATATTGTTGGTGGTGCATGACATGATGAAACAACGAAAAACAACACAATCTATCCAAATATTGAAAACATTGTAATATGAGTAGAGAATGAGAAGATTTGTTTAAGGTTTTGTCTGTATTTTTTGAGAGAAAAAAGCTTTGTTCTATTATCTGCACAAAGAGGAAAATGACTTGATGGGCCTTACAAAGGCCAGTTCAACCTATTTATACTTTGGGCCTTAAGCTATTAACCGGTTAAGCCTACAAAACAAATATTACAGTGTTGCCAAAATAGCCTAATCTACAAAATAGTCCAAATTGACAAATTAAATAAACATGCTACAATACTGAACATGCTATAATACTATTTGTGCTTAGGCTTAGAAGCCAAGTACTCCATTAGTTGAACACCCCCCCCCCCCCTCTAACTGAGTTGGAGGGGGAAATCACCTTCAACTTGCCCAGAAGATCATGATGAAGAGCACCAGGGAGAGGTTTAGTTAGAACATCACCCAAGTGGTTAGAAGTGGCCACATGAGAGAGGTAAATCAAACCATCATGAAGCTTGGTCCGGATAAAATGGCAATCCACTTCAATGTGCTTGGTTTGTTCATGAAAAACAGGATTTCTGGCAACGTGCAAAGCATCCTGATTCACAAAAAATTGAAATAGGAAGAGAAACAGGCAGACCAAAATCATACAGCAGCCTGGAAAACCAAGTGAGCTCAACCACCACTTTACTTAGAGCCCTATATTCATGCTGAGCAGAAGAAAGGGAAACAACTGGTTGCTTTTTGGATTTCCAGCTAATGGGACATCCACCCAAAATAACACAAAACCATGTGACAGATCTACGAGTTTCAGGGCATGCAGCCCAGTCACTATTTGAATATGCATGGATAGAAAAATCAGAAGAAGCACCCAAATCAACAGTCCCTTTGAGATATCTCAACACATGGAGTGTATCAGTCATGTGGGGAACCCTGGGACTCTTTAAAATTGACTCAAATGTTGTACAACAAAACATATGTCAGGTTGAGTGTGACTAAGGAAAAGAAGCTTGCCCACTAGACTTCTATACTGATCAGGGAAAGGTAATAGATCACCAACATCTTCATGCAACTTACAGTTAAGCTCTAAAGGGCAGACAACTGGTGAAACAACGGTACAGTTAAATTATTGAAGTAAATCAGAAACAAACTTCTTCTGGTTGAGAAGAAACCCACCAGGAACAGTAGAAACCTCAGTACCCGAAAAATAGTGCAAGGAGTCCAGGTCCTTGATTTTAAATTGGGCATAAAAAAATTCTTTAAGACAGAAATTTCAGCAGTGTCATCCCCAGTAATGATGATATCATCCACATAAACTGCTAATAGACCAGGTTGTCAGGAGCACCCTTGGTGAACAATGAATAGTCATTGAGTGAGTGAGTATATCCCCTGGAATAGAGGGCTTGAGATAGCTTGGCATACCATTGTCTTGATAACTTTCTTAACTCTTAGAGAGACTTCCTCAATTTGCATACAAGAGGGGCAGAATTAGAAGGAACAGAAATAGTCAAACCCTGGGATAACTACATTTAGACTTTCTCATCTAGATCTACATGAAGAAAAGCATTGTTGACACCTTAGAAAGAGACCGATTATGCTTGATAGCCATAACTGTTAAGCCTTTAACAGTGGACATTTTTATGATAGGAGAAAATGTTTCTATGAAGTCAACTCCCTCAACCTGAGTATACCCCCTAATGAAAAGTCTAGCTTTGTATCTCTCCACACTCCCATCAACTTTGTACTTGATTTTGTAGAACCACTTTCAACCTATAGGTTTCTTACCAGAAGGTAGGGGTACAATGTTCCAAGTATAATTAGCATCCAAGGCATCAAATTTCTTTCTCATGGCATCCTGCCAGACTGGAACTGAGGCAGCTTGAGACTAACTGAAAGGTTCAGTGACTACATGTGGTAAAGAGGAAGAAACAGAAAAGGAAGGAAGCTGGAAAACATAATCCTTCAAGTAAGAAGGAGTAGTGTGCTTCCTGTAAGACTTTCTAAGGGCTGGAGGATGAGGAGATGAAGGACAAGGCACATCCTGATGAAAAGGCTATAAAGGAGAATTCATGGGAGAAGGATCATTAAAGTCACGTGAAGAAACAATAGAGTTAGGAGAGACATGAGGAAAAGGAGAAGAAGGAAGAGCTGGGGGAGTATAAAGTATCGGATCCTGATAAATGTCAAAATAAGATGGAGGGGAAGGTATAGTGGAAGGAACTGAAGGAGTAGAAGTAGCAAAGGGGAAGCAGGTTCCAAGGAAAAGCACATCTCTAGAGACAAAACATTTCTTAGCATTTAGGTTGTATAGCTTGTATCCCATTTTAACAAAAGGATAACCCAGAAATACATATGGAATGGCCCTAGGTTGTAGCTTGTCTCTTTGAGGAATAGGAACAGTGGCATAAGCTAGACAACCAAAGGTCCTTAAGTGGGAGTAATTAGGAGGTTGCCCATATAGAATCTCATAAGGTGACTTGTTTTTAAGGATTCTAGATGGAATTCCGTTCAACAAGTATGTAGCAGTTAGAAGACAATCTCCCCAAAAAGTGACAGGTAGTTTGGATTGAAAAAATAAGGCTCTATACGCTTCAAGAAGTGTTATGTGCTTCCTTTCAACAACCTCATTTTGCTGTGGGGTGTGTGGACAGGTAGTTTGGTGAATGATACCAAGTTGACTAAAAAAGGAAGAACCAACATTGCTGGAGCCTAGTTCCCAATGCATTGTCACTTCTAATAGTTTGGACCTGTGCATTGAATTGGGTTTGGACCATGGATAAGAAATCCTTGACCATAGATAAAGCGTTGCTTTCTTATCCCAATAGATGAGTCCAGGTGGCCCTGAAAAAATCATCAACAATGGTAAGAAAGTACCTTGAACCAGAGGAAGTGGGTGTATGATATGTTCCCCATGTATCAACATGAATCAATTGGAAACGTCTGGTTGTACTAATTTAACTATAAGGAAAATGAAGTCTAGTTGTCTAGCCATAGAGAAGACAAAACAAGGAAAAAACTGTCTAGAAGAAAGAGAGGAAGATAAAACATGAATATGTTTCATTTTTGCAAAAGAGATGTGTGCCAATCTTTGATGCCAATTAAGTTCATATCATTCATAGCAGCATTATTACACAAAGAAGAACTAAAACTAGAAACATCTTTAGGACTGGAAAGAGAAACAGATTTGCAAGATTCAACTACAGGACATTTAGAAACAGTGTTGCATGAATTTGAAGTAGAAAAAAATGAAGAATCTGATGGTGGCACCCAAGTGAACTTGTACCGTCCATCCTCCTCTTTACCAAGAACCAGAGGCATCTTCAAAGAAGGGGCCTGTAACATGTGCAACAAACAAGAAGTAGCAGTGAATAACACTATGCAATATAGTTGCTTGATTAGTTTATGAACATAAATTAAGTTGTGTTGAAATGAATGGACAAATAAAACATTATAAAGTTTAATTGATGGAGTTAAAGCAAATGAACCAATGGAGGTCACCTTCAATTTGTATCTATTAGGAAGGGTTACAAGGTAAGAAATAGTTAAGGGTGTAATATCAAAAAATATTTTTTTATTAGATGTCATGTGATCAAAAGCACCTGAATCTATTATCCAAGTGACATAATGAATTTGAGTAAGCAAGAAAAGTTTAGAATTAGAAATTGGGCTTTCAGTCAACAAAGTACCAGCAAAATTAGCACAACACATGAGATTGGCTTGAGACTTGGAAGCATGCCCCATATGAGACTGTTGTAACAGATTGATCAAATGTCATATTGCTGCTTGCTCAGACCTGGGATAATGGATCCGTGACAATCAATATTGGAAGCAGGATTGGTTTCCTCATCAAAGTCCCAACAGATTTAAGAACATTACCCTCAGAGTTAGTATGTGATGCATTAGATACATGAGCTGCAACCCTTTTACCCTTATTAAACTTTGAACTTTGGGGATACCCATGGAGTTTATAACACTTGTCAACCAAATGTCCAGATTTCTTGCAGTATTTACAGAACAAAGGTGTTCTATTCTGATCAAAGTTAATTCTTGGTGCATATGGTCTGGGAGGAGTAGGATTGGGAGTAGCACTAGGATTAAAACCAAAACCAAAAGCAGGCTTAATTTGTGTACTAACATTGAAAGACATAGAGTCAGGATTAAATTGGGAGTTGGACTGAACTTGCCTTTGCTTTTCATCATTAAGAAGGATGTTATAAGCACTATCAAAGCTAGGAGGAGGTTGCATCATAAGAATATTACTCCTCACCCACATATATGTCTCATTCAACCCCATGAGGAACTGAAATAGCTTATTCTCCTCATCCTCTTGCAAAATACCATGCTTTGAAGCACAAGTACACCTTTGTCCTTGGTTAGTACATATCACTCCCAACTCATCCCATAACCTCTTCAATTTATTGAACTATGAAGCTATGTCTAATGGACCCTGGGAAGTGTAAGCAAGTTCCCTTTTTAGTTCAAACATTTTGGTCCTATTTGCAGTCCCACACCTAGTTTGTAATTGTACCCAAATGCTCTGATCAGTTTCAGAGTATTGTACACTTTCAGTTATCTCAGGAAATAATGAGGATGTCAACCATGATATTACCATGTTGTTGCACCTATCGCACAACTTTCGTTCAACCCCATCAGTAACATGTCGAGGACATATATCATCAACAAAAGCTATTTTGTTTTTAATAGACAAAGCAACTATCATTTTTCTCCTCCAACCCCCAAAACCAGTACCCGAAAAAGGAGCAGGAGCTAACGAAATGCCATGAATGTCAGATGAATGTACAAAGAGGGGAGTTGAAGGATCAGGAGAAAAAGTATCAGAAGAAACCCATGGCTATCACACAATATTGATAAAATGACGACTACAGGTAATAAAATTGCGACAAAATTTCAACAAAAAAAATTACATGCAACAGTCCTAAACACAAGAATAGGAATGAATTTACCCAACTTCTTCGCTACCGGAGAAGAACGGCCTTCAGATAACATGAACCGTAGTTAACCTTAGCTTCAATTGCTGAGCAACTCAGAGTGGTAAACATTTCTTCAAATCTCAACCAAAACACCGGAAAATAACCCTAAAGCTAGTCTGGAGTACAGATCGATGAAAAATTGTTCCTTTTGAAAGAAAAGAAATCCCCGATTTTTAAACAATCAGAGACCGTAAAACTTAACCAAAATTGATTGGGGTAGAATCGGAAGAACGAGCAAGTCGAGATACACCAGAATCACTGCTCTAATACCATAAAAACATTATAATATGAGTAGAGAATGAGAAGATTTGTTTAGGGTTTGGTCTGTATTTTTGAGAGAGAAAAGCTTAGTTCTATTATCTGCGCAAAGAGGAAAATGACATGATGGGTCTTACAAAGGTCAACCTATTTATACTTTGGGCCTTAAGCTACTAACCAGGTAAAGCTACAAAACAAATATTACAGTGTTGCAAAAATAGCCCAATCTACAAAATAGTCCAAATGAACAAATTAAATAAACATGCTATCATACTATTTGTGCTTAGGCTTAGAAGCCAAGTACTCCATTAGCTCAACAAACATTGTATATATCAAAATGATAAAGTACATTACACTATAGTACTATACGATATATTATGAAACAATACATAACATCAGATCAAACAAGCTGTTAGTGTTAGTCCACGTAGGCCCAAACACAAAGGACAGAGACTAGTCCGGCATCGACAGCTAGCCAACCCCACAAAACCACTACACCTTGAGCACCGTCAAGACTTTCTGTATATCGTCAACTTTGATTGATTTTAATCCATTTGTGTGTGTTATGTTTTTTGTCCTTTAACTAGTTGGATGAGATACCATACCAAATCAAAACAAATTAGTCAACTAGCTAGTGGTGAGAAAAAAAAAAAAAACTCATTTTGTACTACTACTGCCCACATGCCACATTACCCCATTATCTCCTTCCCTTTCTTTCTTCCACCCCTTACATTATCTTTGCTCTATCTGGCAAAAGTTTCTTTAATGGGGTTTTGTGTATGTTCTGTCCACTGCATGTATCTAGAAAAACAACATCATACTGAGAGAAAACAAAAAGAAAGTAAAAGATCTTTTTCCTTTCTACTACTACCAGTAGAACTAGAGTTTAATGTGTGATATATTCCAAAACAATTCAGATATACTCATAAAACCCTAATTGTATCTCCTGCCACTAACGTAGCAGATTCAGAATTTAAACGCTGTGAGTTTAAGCTAGGTTTTTTCCATAAAAGGGGATTGTGTTTTGGTTTTAGATCTGACTTTAGCATGGTAATGTTTGTGGTTGGGAGTGAAGCAAATAAGAGAAGGGGGACAAGGAGAATCAAGACTGACAGAAGAGAGTGAGCACACGCAGGCAATTGTATAAAGATGTATACACACTGTCATTTGCGTGTGCTCACTTCTCTTGCTGTCACCTCTCTCTATATACTTTCCCCCATTTTTTTTTGGTTTTCCTTTGCTTCCACCACTCAAACCACTTACACTTGTTGAAGCTATGCAGCATATAAGGTCTGTCTAAAACTAACTTTTCTATTTTTTAGGCGGAGATAAAGTCTGTATGAGCACTATTCTCTTTTCATCTAATTTGAGATAAGGTCTTTATACACATTTTCGTCCGACCTTGTTTATAAGATTATACTGAATTTATTGTTATTGTAGTATTTTTTGTTATGATATTCTCGTGTTAGCTAGCTAGTTAATATCTGACTGAACAAAAAACCAGTAGGTATAGATGGACACGACAATCAACACTAGGTCTGCCATATATGCTATGTTGTTAACTTGTTAGCCACTAAAAAAAACTGCACCAAAATAAAAATTGACAGTCAAGACTGTTGACATGTTTTCTCTAGTTCTCTCTTTCATTCTTTCTTTTATCATTATTTATGCACCAGTTTGTATTTATCAATTCATGTTTCTCTTGGTGGGTTTTTGGAGATTTAGACAGAAAGAAGCTGAAGTTGAAAAAATCAGAAGATTTATCAGATCAGGTAAGAGTGTGAGACTTTTGAGGTTTTGGGGTTTTATTATATAAGTAAAAGTAAATCTCTGTTCTTTTTAATGTAATTTTTTCCCATTTTAATATTGTACTTAGCGTGTCTTTTCATGTAGTTATTACAATCTCTGATGAAGAGGACGGATTTAGATTTGGAAGGTACGCCTGTTACTGTTCTGTCTTAACGGATAACTAATTATTTATATCAGTACAATTCCGGTACATCTATATATTTTTGCAAAACAAAATCTATAAAATTCTAACAGAAACTTCTCTTCTTTCTTCCTTTTCTCATGTATAAGTTCATTGATCTATTTCTTGATTTTTATCTCTTTGTTTTCAGGCTTTTTTTTTATATTTATTTCTCGAGTGTAATCTGGGATTTAAATGAGCATAAAATTCTGGGTAGAAGGAGGATTCTTTTGGAGTAAAATTTATATTTGTAAAGATATTCTTGTTTCTTGTATGTGTAATTTGAGTTTGGAAGTTAATGATTCGATCTTTAATTCCTTCTTTAAGTATGGAGTAATTTGGTTAAATTTATGTGGGTTCTTGTAATATTTTATGTAGGTTTTCTGAAACTCTAATTATCTGTCTTTAGATTTAGGAAATGATATGCCTTTTGTTTATTTTTTTTGCAACTTTAATTTGAATTTGACTCCTATATTTGATATGATTTTGCTTCCAGCATTTTCGATGAAGGTTGGAGAAATTTTCCATGTAGAGATTAGAAACATTACATAAATAAATTAATGAGCTTTAATTTTCACAAGTTTGAATTTGATTTACTATTTTAAAGAATTCATTTGTTCTTTGTTAAGTGCAGTCCTTCGTTGTAATTACACTTAAATATTCTAACCCTTTATTGACAGCCAATATTGCCTGGCGGGGACGACATCAAGCAGCTTTACTTATTCTTCTTTTGATTTGCAGGTATTTGATTTAATTATGCTTTTCTCTATTCCGTTGTCTTAGTAAAATTTAAAATCTCTCGGAATCCATGCAAATTTAGTGATTAATAGGGTACAATGAATGAAAAAGTTCGTTATAACCAATATCAATTAGTTGGGATTAATATTAGTTTAGGTTCAATGCTTTCTTGAGTCTTTTAGTCTCGTCAGAGAAAATGTGAGAATTTCTACTACTTTTTATTTTTATTTTTATATAGTATTGGGCTTAAATTAATTAACTTAAATGAAGCGACATGAATTCATCTAGTCGGCCCCTTGTTTGGGATTAAGCACTGGTGTCGTCGTCGTCGTCGTCGTTGTTGTTGTTGTGATATATGTTTTTCATTCTTCTCTCGCTCCTGCAATTGGTGAATTGTTTTATAACGGGAGTGGCTTTGCACCACTTTTTTTTTTGATTTCCCACCTGGTGTCCGGTACACATATTGAAGCCCGACTAAATTCGGATTCGCGTCGGGAAGTCCCACATTGGAGGTAAAGCGCTCCCTAACAAAGACGGCTTCATACCTAGGGACTCGAACCCGAGACCTCTGGTTAAGGATGAAGGAGTACTTACCACTCCACCACAACCATTGTTGGTTTTTGCACCACTTACATGTTTGTGTTCTTTCTATTTCTTGTTGAGATGTAGTATTTATAGAGCTTTTTTTGGGGTCGGTTTAGTCCTAGTTTATATTCGGTGACTGCATATGTTTGACACTATATCAGATTTTAGGATTGTAAACTTGAGCTTTTACTTTCTTGAATAGATTAAGTTATATACACTGACAATGTAAGATTACACTACTCTTAGTGAAGTTTAGCCTATTATATCATGCTAGCAGATTACCGATTAATGTTTATTGCGCGTATAATTCTGTTTGTAATTACCTCATAAGTGACTTACTTGTGGAAATAATGCATGTAAACTTCCAAAAGTATTTAGCAGATTATGGTCTTGCTTAATTGAGTAATTTATGAGTCTCCTTTTGTCTGAAATTTAACTGACAACCGTGTGTCTGAAGTTTGGTATTGGGATAACATCTGTATATAGAAATCAGTATCTTTATCTTTGTGTCTCTTTACTGGTATATTTTATTTGTTTGTATTAGTAGTAATTGACTATTTGCTGTGACTATTGAGAGGGGTAAATGTTGTTACTGTAGCTTGTGATTAGGGGTGGGAAACGGTTCGGTCGGATCGGATATGAGACAAGTCGAAAACAGGTAATGCAAAAACGATAAATTATCCGACCCAACCTATATTTAATACATAAAAAACGGGTTAACTGGCGAATTCATGGCTTTTTGAGTATGATCACGAGGAACCCCCAATTTGAGGCTTTACAAATGTAAAAGTTAAACCCATTTGTTATCCATTTTGTAATTGAATGATATGGTTCTTATCCATATGTGGCCCGTTTTTAAAAAGTTAATTAATATTTAAACCCATTTTTTAGTGGATAATATGGGTGGATAACTATTTTGTTTTATCCATTTTGCCACCACTACTTGTGACAGCACAACAACAACCTAGTAGACTTCCTTAAGTGGGGTATGGGGAGGGTAGTGGTGCGCAAGCCTTACCCTACCGAGAAGGTAGAGAGACTGGTTTAGGTAGACCATTGGCTCAAGAAAGATTAAAGAAACGGTAGAAACAAGGAATATCAACAAATAGACCAGAAAGATAGAAACAACAATCTCAAAGCTAGAAAAATAGATGGTGGAGAGAAATAGTGTTTATTCATGACCAATCTATTGGAGAATATGTTAGATATATGCATTTTGTGAGGACTTGGTGCAATATTTATAGCATCTTGGTGGAGGAAATAGTGTTTGAAGACTATATTTGGCATGGTGTAATGGTACATCTATAAATTCCTAGTTGGGATCGAAGTCTATTATAATGATATAACCCTCCCCCCCCCCCAACCCCACCCCCTATTGTTATTGGTGAGAGACGATTTATATAGCCGACACCCCAACTTGTTTTGGACTGAGACATAGTTGTTGTTGTAAGTAGGTTTCTCCCGGCCTAATGTTATTGGTAACCAAGTAGCTTTTGCTTGTACATTGCAGAATCTAAAGATGAACTATAGGCATGCCAAGCATTTCATATTTATGATAAGATGAAAGGAAGCCAGAGCAAAATGTGCGAGGTTATGCTGGCTTTATGGAGGAAATTTTTGATACGGTAAACCTCACCCGCTCACCCGCTCCCCCTCAAACCCCTTACCCAGAATCTTAACGGCGACCCTTTTCTGTGTTGTTCCTTCGTAGATACGAATACCGCTAGGCTTTCTCCCTTCTTGGCTTGTCTTTTAGACTTGTTCTGCAAAGATTCATGATATGATCCTCTAACTCTTTAGGTAGTAGTAAAGCAATTTCAATTTAATCAGCTCTTACTTGAATTAGAATTATTATCTTCTCTTTTGACTATCCAACATTTTTCTGGAGCTTGAAATGCAAGTTTACACCATTTTACTTGATTTTAGAACTTGTCATCATGCATTGCTAAAATCTCTCCGTTCTGGCTGGTCATACTTCCAGCATCGTCTCTCTTGTAGTTCATTGAAGTACAAGAGTACGATACTTGATAGCATGATGATTCATTTAGGGGTCGTTTAGTTGGGAAACAAGTTATCCCAGAATTAATTATCCGGAGATTGTTATCCCACCCTCCCATAGGGAAAAAAATAACACTATAATTTCGCGATAACTAACCTCGGGATTAGTTATACCGAGATTTTATCCCAACCAAACGCGGGATAAACTCAGTTCAAGTTTAATCCGAGGATTAATTATTCCTTATCCCTCGTACCAAACCAGCCCTTAGTTTCTTAATTTCAATTAGGTGAATCTGACGGGATGATAAATATCTGACCACTTGTTGTCAAGACTAGTATAACATTGATGTGACTTGCAAAGTTTTGTATAAATTGTTCTGTTAATCCATCAATCAATTAACTTTCACCCCTAGAGTAGCTAGTTGGTGGCATCTATACAAATCTTGGATATTGTTAGGTCTAATTCAATTCCCAAAGTTAGCTCATGAGGTGAGATTTACCCGATTAGATCATATAAGGAGACAACATCCACTCCGTCAACCGATGTAGGATGCTATAACTTCCCCTTGCACGGTCAGACATGGATAATTAGAGCGTGGTTATATAGCGCACAAACATTAGGAAACACATCAAGGGATGAGCCTGGTGCTAATACCATGTTAAGAAAATTGACCTTTAGTATATCTCAACCCCGAAAAGATAACTAATGAGATGAGAAGTGTCCGAAACTATATGAGGAGACAACAAGTCTTCAACCAATGTTTTATACTTTAACATATATCAATAAAATGAAATTTGACTAATCAACGGAAAAACTGTTTCTTCGAGCTACTGGTGCTGGACCAAAATTGATTGATGATCGCATTTGTAGCGCAAAGAGCTATATAAACATAAATAAAAAACAGCTCGGTGCACGAAGCATGCCGGATTTCACGCAGGGTCCGGGAAGGGTCGCACCCTAAGGGGTGTGATGCAGGCAACCTACCCTGATGCTAGTATTCAATGGCTCGAACTCGTGATCTATAGGTCACCTGGAGACAACTTTAGCATCGCGTCAAGGCTCCTATTCAAGCAAAATAAACATAATAGGAGTAAAAAGGACTAATAGAGATGGCTTTTGCATATGGCTAGTAAAGAGTTTCTGTCAGTTCGGGGTGGAGGGGGCCGGGAGGCGCGAGGAGGGGGAGTTACATTTTGGCGAGATTATGGACTGAGTGGCGGGGAGAGTGTTTTTATTCACTAACTTCAAATTTTGGATTCCAAGATTGTTTTCTCCAGTTGTTTCTATTCTTTTTTTTTCTTTTTCTAAATTATGCTACTTTTTACTACTCTAGGGAACTTCTGGCTACCTATCTCCTTGGCTGAACTTGGATTGTTCTTGAATCTGTAAGTTTCTTTGGCATCATTTACAAAGTTGTTACAGGAGTATCTGTAAATTAATATCTAACTGAAGTTAGTATTATCCACTTGAGGGGAGGGGGGGGGGGGTTGTGGGGTGGGGTTTACCAAATTAAATGAAAAGGAAAAAAAACAAAGAAGAAGAAACACAACATTTGGGCATTTTGGGGTTGGGATTTACCGGATGCCGTATTGCCAAAAGATATATATAGAGTCAAACCTCTCTATAACATCATCCTTATATAACAATATTTCACTATAAAAGTCAAATTTTTTTCAGACTCAAATTTCATGTTGTATTATAATATATATTCTCTATAACAGGAATTCGCTATAACATCAAAAAATATCCAGATATAGAGAAGTCTGACTGTATAATCCTATTGCTAGTTTAATTATGTCAAGTTTGTGACGATGGGGTTTACAAAATGTCGTATTGCGAAATGAATATACTCCTATGGCTAGATGAAATTAATAATCCGTCTCCCTTGTATATATTTAAAGGTCTATATTTAGTTCCGTACTATGTTACACTCTTTTGGAGTTGATTCTATGTTTTCATGCCTACACTTGCTGGTGTAAAATGGTTTCAAACGCTGTAATGCCTTCCTTTCAATTGACTTAAAGTTATGATTGCTTCGTAGAATATACAACAGCAGAAGATAATATACAGGTTAGGAAGGATATAGAGTGTTCCCTTCACTTAGTGGAAAAAATTTAATGATGATTGGTGTTTTGAAGGAAAAAGAAAAAGGATCAGCAGGTTGTTAAGGGCTGCTCGTCTTTATACGGCTTGGCTTCGCTATCGCTCGTAATGCTCGATAGTATTCCCACTATATCAGAATTCCAATTATTTAGAGCAAGAAACTTCGCCAGAAGCAAGCAAGATGAGGTTAGGTCTCTCTACTTCGTAGATAAGGCTCGTTCCGTACTTTACTTACGAGCTCGTGTAGTATTCACACTTATCTCTAAAGGGGCTTAGTTACATGTTTTTGGCTTCTCGACCTAAAATATTTACATTTCCTAGTCATCGATCATACATTTATTATACATCAATTTATGCACAATATATACATTTTTTGGCAGTTATTTTGCGTGGACGGCTAGTTAAGTTAGTTTCTATTTATATCTTATGCATTATTTAGAGAATGTATATATTGCTAATTAGTTAAGTTATCCTTGTTAAAATGATATATTTGCATCACTTAGAGCGATGAAAATAACCTTACTTCGAGTATGATTAAGGTAAGCGATCCATTCTCCTCCGTTGTTACTTTTCCTTCTCCTAGACTCCATATATTCTTAGTGTTTAAGCAGAAAAATCATATTTTCAAGTGAATTTCGGATATTGAATGCGTAAATTATGCAAAAAATAAAAAATAAAAAATCCCATTTTCAATGTTTCCTAATGCAGCAGATTTGTTGTAAGTTGGGGTGTTAAGAGTCTTCAGTGTTTGCTCTTCCGTGGTCGTTACCTTTCAATGCAGCAGACTCAAGTTGATACTTTTCTCGTCAGGGGTCGTTTTGTGTGAAGACAAGTTATGCTGGAATGAGTTATCCTGTTATTATTTTTTGACAGTTTTATATGTTGTATTAGTCTTGTGATTTATCAATTTTACTGCTTTATCCAAAGATAACTTACCTTGGGATTGTTATTCCACTTCTGACAGGTATAAATTATCCTGATACTACTTTTTATCTTGAGATAACCTATACCTGGATTAGTGCCCAACAAGGGATAAAGCAGTCTAAAATTTTATCCCAAGCAAACGACCCCCCTATGTTTATTAATGTCTTAAATTGGAGGTTGCTTATGATCTTGCTTTACTAATTTACTTCATCTTGCTGCTGAAATTTTGTTGATTCTTTTTACCGTGAAATAGAACATAACCTTTGGTAGTAGAACATACTAAAGCACAAATGTAAATTTGCCGGAACATACGAGGCATAGGCGTATTTACTACGTATATCTAACTGGACAGAACTTTGACTTTGAAAATTGTTTGTAAATTTGTAGGGTAACAGACATATAAACCGTTTCAATCAATTTAAACATCTTGTATTTGGTACATAACCTATCACTGCTAGAAAATCTTAAATTTCGACGGAAAAAAAGTATCGGAAGTTTCCGATGGGATCAGTCGGAATTTTTTAATAAAAACATCAATTATATATTATTTTAAAAATATTTTTTCGCCTTATAGATAATGTATTTTCGCGCTCTCTCTCGTTTCCTCCTCCCTCTCCCTCCTCTCTTTTCCCCTTAATTTTTAAATTTTTTCCCATTTTTTAGCAGTGGTTCCACGACGGCAGCGATATCTTTCTTCTCCAGTATCTTTTCCGGCAAGATAAGTACTTTGTTGATTGATTTTAATTGTATTAACTAGTTATAGTTTAAAGCTTTGGTGTAAAGCTTGTTGTACTGGGTTCATTGTTGCTTGTTAGTTTTGCTATTGGAATGATATTAAATTTAAATTGGCTACATGATTCCTTCTGCATTCTCGTCGTTGAAGGATAAGGTTCCTTCTAGTATGTAGTCTCGAGTCCGTTTCTCCCGCGTGATTGATACTTTGGTGCGTTTTAACATCGGACCTTGAGGAACGTTGACCCCTCCGATGATCATATGAATGACATGTTGAGGTTCTTCTTGCTTGTTTTGCTTATTGGGATCACTGTTTCTTAAATGATTCTTGGCTTGGTCACTTAGAAACTCCCGAAAGTGCCCGTCGGTTAATAACCGCGCTATTTCTTCTCTCAATTGTCGACAATCTTCCGGTTTGTGGCCATGGGTGCCATGATATTTGCACATTTGGTTAGGATTTATTTGGGCTGGATCGGTTTGTAAAGGTCGAGGCCATTTGATATCTTTGATGCGTTTGATAGCTGATATGATAGTGGATGCGTCAACATTAAAGTTTTATTCTGATAATCGTGGTGCTTCTTTAGGTCCGATAGGCCTGTCGAAGTCGTTCTTTCTCATGATCCCTCGAGAGCTCTAGCTTTGATCACTTCTCCTTTCATTTCGTACATGATTTTGCCCAGATCCGCTGCCCTATGATCTTCATTATACGAATGATAGCGATCCTTGTTCAACCTCGGTTCTAGATCAATGTCCCTCTTGATTCTATCAACGGGTCTGATAGGATAAACGGACCTGGAAGGAGCCCCAAGTTGGTCGTCTTTGACCGTGATCTTCGATTGATACCGATTGTGCACATCGGCCCAAGTAACAGCTAGGTATTCTATCAAATTCTGTTTCAACTACTGCGAAGCCACTGATCTTCGAACATTGAGTCCTTGGGTGAAATCTTGAACAACCTAATCATCAGCGACCGACGACAAATCCATTCGTTCCATTTGGAATCGAGACACGAATTCTCTAAGCATTTCGTTGTCTTTTTGCCTTACCTTGAAAATGTCCGAGTCCTAGTTTCAACCTTGATGGTCCCAACGTGTGCCTTTACAAAAGAATCTTCAAGCATATCAAATGAGTCAATAGAATTAGGTGGTAAATTGTGATACCATATCATTGCTCCCTTTGACAACGTCTCCCTGAATTTCTTTAGCAAGACAGGTTCGATCTCGTCATCCTCTAGATCATTCCCTTTGATAGAAAATGTGTAAGAGGTTACATGCTCGTTTGTGTCGGTCGTTCCATTGTATTTAGGAATCACGGGCATGCAGAACTTCTTGGGAATCGGCTTGGGAGCCGCGCTCGGGGGGAAAGGTTTTTGCACAAACTTTTTGGAATCCAGACCCTTTAATGTTGGCGGTGCCCCTGGGATTTGATTGACCGTGGAGTTTGAAGTTTTCACCTTCTTGTCGTTTGCCTTGATCTTCATTTCCCCCCAACTCAATCCGTCTTGTAAGTTCTTCAAGCATATTCATGGTTGCAGGATCGGCCCCCGATTATTTCTTGTTTGATTTCCTTGAAGCCGATTCGACCCTGTGGACAACTTCCTAGGACGCCTCGGGTTCGATCCTGCTCGGTAGGTATTTCTGGTTTAGGAGCTGGGCTATCGCGGGCTGTCAATATTTCGAAGATCACCCGCAGACTGATTCCGCCCTCTTCTTCGCCATGTGTGCTTTGAGCAGCTGATCGAACATCCCTACGGACGTTGCTCTCGGGATCGATGCCCAATTTATGTTGATGGATACATGGATATACTGAGGGAACTCCATTGAGGCCAACTGAAGGGACGTCGTTCTATGTTATCCTTTTCATCGAGATGACCGAAAATCATTGTCAACGTGCAAGGGTGCTGACTGAGAGTTTGACATTTTGATCCTGGAATCAAAGATACTCCAAAGAACAAGTGTAAAATAGTGTGTCTTATGAAAGTTTGTACCGGATAATCACTATCATCCTTAGCTCCACGGTGAGCGCCAAACTGTTTACCCTCAAAATCGAATAATAATTGAATTTCTACGCGGTTTTAAGGATACGTGATATAAGTTGATACAAATCAAGAAAACTAATTAACATTGAAATTGAAGATAAAAAAAAGAACAAATGCAAACCATACGAATCGAACAACTTTGGACTTCGAGTTCAATCACCCTCGAACCAAGAAATGCCTCAACTGATGTATGAAAAGAATAACAAGATGATAAGAGCCAGAAATTATAGTATATTTCTTTGTGTTGCGTATTGCAATGTGTATTACAAATGATCTGACCCCCGTTTATATAGTGGGAGAGTCCTATTCTTGATAAATTCAATATAAGATAAAAAAATCTCATGATTTGCTAATTAATCGGTGATATTTAGCTTAAAGTGTATATATTTCTATGTATATCGCCTCGTGTTTTACTTCTTTTTAGTGAGTTTTAGATGTTAAATGTGATAATTTATATTAATTTCAAGTGTTTTAATGTTTAGGTTTGATTCGGGATCAATCGGGGCGAAACGCGCGAAATCGGAGCAAAAACGGACGAAATCGGAAAACCTGGGATTTTGGGTGCCACAGGCAGCGCTGAGCGCCACCTGTGGCGATGGAGGCAATGAGCATTTTATGGGCAGTGCCCTAGTGGGCGCTGGCCAGGGTGCCGGATGCGGTGGATTTTCCTGTTTTACCCGGGACATGGTTATTTCGGCCCAAACCCTACCCAACGTGTATAAAAGGAATTCTAAGCTTATTTTTGGGGTATTCATGCCACTTTGGAGAGAAGATACACACGGGATCATTAGGGAGCAAAGGATTTCTCAGTTTCTTCATATTCTAGTATTTTCAATTTATACAACACTTATGCAATTGTTTGATTTTAGGATGAGTGGCTAAACACCCATTGTTCTGGGGTTGTGGTTTAGCCATGAATATTGTTATTTTACATTAATTTAACCTTGATTGTATTTCACTCAATATATGGTTGTTTCTTCAATTCTGTGTTTAATTGCTTAATTGTCTGGCCAG
>ML308658.1:25727-61012 GCA_005239505.1 Nicotiana paniculata | reverse complement strand
CCTTTGCCCCTGTGGCAAGACTGGAGGCAATCAGACTTATTATATCATTTGTTGCACACATGGAATTCACCCTTCATCAGATGGATGTTAAGAGTGCCTTTCTTAATAGCTATCTGAAGGAAGATGTATTTGTCAAGCAGCCTCCAGGTTTTGAAAGCAAGGAGTCACCTGACCACGTATACAAACTCGACAAGGCTCTATATGGTCTCAAACAGGCACCAAGAGCATAGTACGAACGATTATCAAAATTCCTGCTAGAACATGGGTACAAACAAGGCAAAATTGATAGTACCTTGTTCTTAAGGGAAAAGGGTAAGGATCTCCTGGTTGTGCAAATATATGTGGATGATATCATTTGGGGCGACTTCTGAAAAATTGAGAAAGGAACTTGCTATGCTAATGGGAAGTGAGTTTGAGATGAGTATGATTGGTGAGCTAAACTTTTTCTTAGGCTTGCAAATTAAGCAAAACACAAATGGAACAATGATCCATCAACAAAAGTATGTGAAAGAATTGCTCAAGAAGTTTAAAATGGAAGACTCAAAAGAAATAGACACTCCCATAGCCACAGCTACAAAATTGGATGTGGATGAACCTGGTTCATCTGTTGATCAGAAGCTATATAGAGGGATGATTGGGACTCTATTGTATCTCACTGCCAGCAGACCTGATATTGTGTTCAGTGTAGGATTGTGTGCTAGGTTTCAGTCAAATCCAAAGGAGTCGCACCGCACTGCAGTAAAGAGAATTTTTGAGATATTTGAAAGGCACCACTGATTTATGTCTTTGGTAACCTAAAGGTAGTAATTTCGACCTTGTAGGATTGCTGATGCTGATTATCCAGGATTCCTGGTTGACAGGAAAAGTACTTCAGGTATGGCTCACTTTTTGGGTTCATGCCTTGTGTCTTGGGCTACCAAAAAACAAAATTCAGTAGTCTTGTCTGCTGCTGAGGCTATGTGGTTGCAGCCTCATGTTGTGCCCAGTTGTTATGGATCAAACAACAACTCATAGACCTTGGTATTGATGTGGGATGAATTCCTATTTTTTTTATAACACTAGTGCTATTAGTATGACGAAGAACCCGGCTCATCACAAAAGGACTAAGCACATAGATGTTAGACACCATTTCCTAAGGGATAACTATGAAAAAGGAACGATCTCAATCGAATTTTGTGCTACTGATTTATAAAATTGCTGATATATTCACTAAAGCACTTAGTAGGGAGCATTTTGAGAGAAACAGACTGGAATTAGGGATGATTAAGATCACATGATTGAAAAAAAATATTTATATAAATGAATTTTTTTTTGGCTAGAAAATTTTAATTAGGTACTTAACCAGATTAATAATTGCTCAGCATCATGTCTTTATTGCCATACTCTTGTGCCATGCATTAATATGATTCCCTGGATACTAATAATGTTTATCTATCTTTGTAAACTGAGGCAATTTAAAGATTTCTAACAGGATGAACCTGGTTCATCTATGATGATTCATCTAACTGACAAGGTACGTACTCTTCTCCATATATTAATTCAATTACAATCACACATGAGCAGGATTCTATCTATATTTGGTTCATTCCTAAGTCTTTGTACTAATCAATGAATGAAACCGTTCCAAGGAGTCACATCAATACTCAATTAGCCTAGAAATAGGGAACTCTCAACCGTCAAATCAATGACACTCCTACAACTATTAGACTTTCACTTGAATAAATTTTTTACCCGTTGTAAAATTAATAGCCATATCTTATAAAAGGAAATCATTACTCCTCTCTTCATAAATCTACCTTCAAACCAAGTTCAACTCATACTACACAACCCAAAACTTGCAACTCGTCATTTCCTCCTAACAATACATAAGAATGTCTTCACCACCACCAGTTTCTTCGTCTAATTCCTCACCTAATCGTGATTACGATGGAGGACATTCTAAATCTGTCTCCATTTCTCCATCCGTGTACAGCTCTGAATCACCAGAAATTACATCATCCCCTGAAAATACACCCACTCTTGAACCCACTCCAAACCCTACTCCTGCCCCCAAGAATCATCGTGTTAAAGTTCTTGCCCGAAAATCTGTTGCTTCTGGGTCTAGGGAAAAATTCTTGGAGGATCTTAAAAAAGCAGACAAAGGTACTAAGTCAGATTCATCCAGTGAATCCCTTAAATCATCTAATGAGGAAGACGCACCTGGTTCAACAAGTTCTGAAAAAGGTAATCTTGAAATCGATTCTGAATTTACTTCTGCTGATAAAAGATTCGTGTTGGTTGGATGTGTTATTGATGTTGATAAAAGATTCGTGTTGAAATTGATGGTGAATCCCTTGAATCAGCTAATGAGGAAGACGCACCTGGGTCAACAAGTTCTGAAAAAGGTAATCTTGAAATCGATTCTGAATTTACTTCTGCTGATAAAAGATTCGTGTTGGTTGGGTGTGTTATTGATGTTGAAATACCTGCAAGGAAAAAGGGTGGGAGAAAATAAAGAATTCTTGAGAGAGAGGGAAAAGAAGATGTGAGGGGATCAAGGGAGGATGGTACCACGCTGGTTATTTGTGGTCCCATTCCTGAAACTGTTGGAGAAAATGGGAAGAAACCACTTACCTAGAGTTGCTTGATGAAAATCCCCCCTTGATTCTCTCCAAAATCGGCCCCCATGAAAGATTTGAGATAAAAATGAGCCAAAACCCGTTTTAAAACACTTCACTGCCCAGCCCGACCCTTCTCTACGATTGCAGGAACGAACAGCCTCCATAATTTCCTCTTCGCGATCGCACTCCACCCTTCGCGTTCGCATAGGCCAAACGGCCCTTGGCCCAGCTCCCAAATTTCCTTCTACGCATTCGCACACCAATCCCCACGTGGCCATCTACCAATCTTAGCATCCTCTAATTTTCCTCTACGCGATCGCATGCCAACGATCGTGATCGCAATGCACACCAGCTGCACCAGAAACCAGCAGCAGTAACCCATGGGGAAATGATCTGAAACCACCCCGAAAAAAATCCGAGGCCCCCGGACCCCATCTAATAACACAACCCAGTCCCACAACATCACACAGACCTGCTCGAGGCCTCAAATCCCATGGAATAACATTGAAACAATGCATCGCAACTCAATTCAATCTTTATGAACTTTGAATTCCAACTTCTACATTCGATGCAGAAACCTATCAAATCACGTCCGATTGACCCCAAATTTTGCACACAAGTCACATTCAACATTACGGACATGTTCTAACTTTTGGAATCGAAATCGGAATCTGACTCTGATATCAAAATTTCCACTTCCGGTGGAACTTCTTAAAATCCTTCAAATTTCTAACTTTAGCCAAATGACTCCCAAAATGACCTACAGACCTCCGAATTCACTTTCGATCGCGTTCCTAACACCAGAATAACCATACGGAGCTATTCCCAGACTCGGAATCCCAAACGGACATCAATAACACTGAAATTCACTTCAACCCAGAATTATGAAATTTCTTCCAAAATACTAACTTCCACAATATGCACCGAAACGCTCCCGGGTCATCCAAAAACCCCTCCGAACATACGCCCAAGTTCGAAATCATCATACGAACCTGATGTAACCTTTTAATCCTAATTCTGAGGTCATTTAATCAAAAATCCAATCTTAGTCAATTCTTCCAACTTAAGGCTTCCGAAATGAGAACTTTCTTTCCAATTCGACTCTGAACTTCCCGAAATTCAATTTCGACCACTCCTACAAGTCATAATACTTGAAATGAAGCTTCTCATAGCCTTAAACCGCCAAACAACACGCTAGAGCTCAAAATGATTGGTCGGGTCGTTACAAAGAGTGCAGAGTATTTTTTTTTTTTAAATTATGGCTTTAACTTTTAAAGGAGTGCAAATAGTTAACTAATTTCTATAAATATGTTAAACTTAACACAATATTATTTGTTAAATAATATGATTTCTCCATTGACAGGAAAACATGCTCCACAAACATATAGGGAGTAATTCTGGATATCGAACAATCTTAGTTGAAGATAAGAATTTTTTGTGCTACAAAGATAGGGAATCGTCTAAAAATGAGTAATTATAGATATGGAATAATTTCCTTCTGCTAATAACGTGATGCCTATACTATTAGATCATAGAGTTCTATTTGGCAGAAAATTCAAACCCTTTCAAATATAATAGTTCTATTGCTTCGACTCATTTGATGTTTTCAATTCTAACGAGTTCTAACAATTACTGAAATATAGACTAAGAGTCCGAATATTATTAACTTTGTATTGACATCTTCTCCAACTTATTCCAGTTATTAGCACAAAAAAATATTGATTTTAATTTCTTTTGTCAATTTTAAAGTTCTTCCTCTATCTGCGCCAAATAAAATTGTGCATTGTTAAGTTAGGAGAGAATAGTTCTTTGAACTATATTCATAACTCCCTACTTCGCATGGGGTGAATGGATCATTCCCTTCATTCCAAGTGATAGAAGGAGTAGCATAATTTTGGCTAGACTCTTGTGTGGGTTCTACTAATAATTTTTGTTTTGTTTTGAATTGGCAAAATACAAACTCCCCATTTAAGTTGTGTTCAACGATCAGACAGACACCTCAACTGACCTTTATCATTTTGACACTTCAAGTGGTTATAAAATGTATCTTGTGAACACCCGAGTTCGGTAGTTCATATGTGTGAATTACGCTCGCCTCCAATCTTCTTCTCCGACGAGAGATGACCCCTCCGCTCTTTTTCATCTCGCCCCCTTTTCCTTCTTCTAAACTCCTCTTCCTACCTACCACATGTAACAAAATTCACAATTTCTTAGTCCAAAAGACAACTTAATTACACAATTATTTGGCTTGCTGGTAGGTTGAATTAGGTATTCACATAGTTCTGCTACTGCTTCTTTATCATTGTGCTTCATTTCTTACGAAATTGCCGTCGATGGAACCAAGCAGAAAAAGTGGAGCTTCGCTATCAGCTGTTAAAAGGCAACTTAATTAGACCATGAAATATTTCAGATTTTTAACCTCAGAAGGGAATCAGAGAAGATAAATTGCTGGAAATGAGACCGAAAATTTATGGGTGGTCAAAGATATTATTATGGTGTGATGACTATTATTGATTGTTTTTATTTTAAGATTGAATGAGAGGAGGTGGATTCACGTCGGAAGGTGAATAAGCTACTGATGTTGCCATGTTTAGGTCAGGAAATTTGATGGTGGAGATGAATTATTTTGGGAAGAAAGTGAAATTAATTTGGAAAATATTAAAAATATAGCGGGACCCGCATAAAGTTATGGTTGATCCACATAAAGTAAGTTTAAGTTTTATTTAAAAAGGAAAAAAACTTAATTTTGAGGGTTTCACGTGCTCAAATGTGAATACAAAACACAACTTGCTATGTCAGTGTGAGGGTTCACGATGACGTACTTCAATTGAAAATAAGTGTCTAACTGATAATGGGATCAGTTGAGGCGTTTATGTGGTTATTGTGGACGACTTAAACATGTTGTTTATATATTTCGCCATTTGAATTTAATTTAGTTTTTATAGAATAACAAATTGTGAATAATATTTATCTGGTTAACTCTTTAGAATCTAATTGTTCCTATATTATTAACATATGATTGTACTGCAAGTTCATTGTAGAAACACAATGTTGTTGTTATTATCTATTGATATTGTTGAACTAACTTTTTGTAACGACCTGACCGGTCTTTTTGAGAAATTAAGATCCGTTTGGTGGAATAAGTTCTTGAATAGATTCACTTTATGTATATCTATCTGCGTGCGTGGTTGGATTCAGTTACCGGATAATCCGGAGTCGAATTGGGAGGAAAATTTCAATTTTTGAAGCTTAAGTGATGGAAGTTGACCAGAGGTTTGACTTTTGTGTAAATGGCCTCAGAATGAGTTTTGATTAATTCTAAAAGCATCTTATGATGATTTTGGGCTTAGGCACGCGTCCGGAATTGGTTTTGTAGGTCCGTAGAGTAGTTTGAAGTAATTACGCGGAAGTTAGATTTTCGGCGATTTCGGCTGATAGGTGAAATCTTGATATCGTGCTCGGAATGGAATTCCGAGAGTGGCTATAGGTCCGTTGTGTCATTTGTGACCTGTGTGCAAAATTTGAGGTCATTCGGACTAGTTTTGACGTGTTTCGGCACCGGTTGTCGATTTTGGAAATTTCATAAGTCCTTAGGCTTGAATCCATGTATATTGGTGATTGTGAAGTTATGTGATGTGTTTTAGAGGCTCGACTAAGTTTGGACAAGGTATTAAGACTAGTTGGTAAGTTTGGTCGAGGTACCGGGGGCCTCGGGGATGTTTCGGATGCTCAACGGGTGATTTTTGGAACTTGGAAGCAACTGAACCATTGCTGGTTCTGGTGTCTCGCACCTGCGATGGATTTTCCGCAGGTGTGGACATGCAGGTGCGGAATAGGGGCTCGCAGGTGCGGGTTGGTCAAGGTATACCAATTCTCGCAGGTGCGGAGCCGCAGATGCGGCCCGATGACTGCAGGTGCGGCCCCAGTCCTTTTAGTGGGATTTCGCACCTGCGATGGTTTTTCCGCAGGTGCGGTCCAATGGGCGCAGGTTCAGAAATCGCTGGGCAGTTATATCAAATTCGAGGGCTTGAATTTCATAACTTCTAAA
This sequence comes from Nicotiana paniculata, assembly GCA_005239505.1. Lineage (NCBI taxonomy): Eukaryota > Viridiplantae > Streptophyta > Magnoliopsida > Solanales > Solanaceae > Nicotiana > Nicotiana paniculata. The sequence goes on along the minus strand of ML308658.1, from coordinate 54,364 downwards.
AATAATTTGGAGCTCAGGTGTAGGCGATTTGGAGTGAGTTTTGAGGAAAAGCATCATAAGTAACAATTCCTAACCCTATTTCCTTTGTATATCGTTAATCTATAGCTATTTCTTCCATGCAATCAAGGAATTTAGGTAAAAAAATCATGAAAATATGAAGAAGTTTCCCCAATTAGAAATCCGAGAATTTAATAAGATTTTGGCGTCGGTTTTCGATGATTCTTGTTCGAGTGAGTTCGTGAGTGAATGGGTGTTCTAAATCTGTAACTTTCACTCATTTCCGAGACGTGGGCCCGGGGGACTTTTTGGGAAATTTTCCTAATTTCGCGTATTACCTTTGAACTTATTAGCTATTTTGATTCCTTAAAGTGATATTTACATTATGTAATCGAATTAAATAGATTTGGGCCATTCGGAGTCGGATACTCGTGGAAAGAACGTGATTTCAAGTTTGGTCCGAGCGGTTGAGGTAAGTATCTTGCCTAACCTTGTGGGGGGGAACTACCCCTTGGTATTGAGTCTTCTATGTTGATTGTAGGCCGCGTACGCGAGGTGACGAGTGCAAACTCGGACTTATTTGCAACTAGGTTGGACTTTTAGGATTCTTACTGTAACGACCCGACCGGTCGTTTTGGTGCTCTAGCGCGTCGTTCAGCGGTTTGAAGTCGTGAGCATCTTCATTTCAAGTATTATGACCCGTGGGCGTGGTCGGAATTGAATTCGAGGAAGTTTAGAATTGATTTGTAAAGAAAATTCTCATTTCAGAAGCCTTAAGTTGGAGAAATCGACTAAGATTGGAATTTTGAGTAAACGATCTCTGAATTAGGATTTGAAGGTTCCAGCAGGTTCGTATGATTATTTCAGACTTGGGTGTATGTCCGGATCGGGTTTTGGATAACCCGGGAGCGTTTCGGCGTATATTGTGGAAGTTAGCATTTTAGAAGAATTTCATGAATTTGGGCTTGAAGTGAATATTAGTGAAGTTGATGTCCGTTTGGGATTCCGAGTCTGGGAATAGCTCCGTATGGTGATTCTGGAATTAAGAGCACGACCGGAAGTGAATTTGGATGTCTGTAGGTCATTTTGGAGTCATTTGGATAAAGATAGAAATTAGAAGGTTTTTGGGAAATCCGGCCGGAAGTGGAAGTTCTTATATCGAGGTCGGAATGCGATTCCGGAAGTTGGAGCAGGTCTATAATGTTGAATACGACTTGTGTGAAAAATTTGAGGTCAATCGGGTGTGATTTGATAGGTTTCAGCGTCGGATGTAGAAGTTTGAAATTCTAAGTTGTTAAAGAATTGGATTTAAGTGTGATTCGTGATTTCGGAGTTGTTTGATGTGATTTGACGGCTCGATCAAGTCCGTGTCATGTTTTAGGACAGGTTGGTATAATTGGACGGGGTCCCGGGGACCTCGAGTGGATTCCGAGTGGTTAACGGATCAAAGTTAAAATTGGAAAAGGGATGAAACTGCTGTCATCTGGTGTAACTGCACCTGCGAGGCTTTGACCGCAGGTACGGAGCCGCAGGTGCGGAGCCGCAAGTGCGGCTAAGGGCACCGCAAGTGCGAGATTTGGGGCTAGAGATGAGGGGACCGCAGCCCGCAGGTGCGGGAGTTTGGCCGCGCAGGAGCGGGATTTTTGCTGGGTCGAGTCAGAGCCGCACCTACGATGGGATTTTTGTAGGTGCGGAGCCGCAGGAGCGGCTATTGGACCGCAGGTGCGAAGAGATGCCTGGGCAGAATGTTTTGAAGACGGGTTTATGTCATTTCTTACCAATTTTTCATTGTCATGGGCAATTTTTAGAGAGCATTTCAAGGGAGATTTCATCAGGTACATAGGTAAGTTGTTTCTACTTGTTTCTAAGGTTAAATACAAGATTGATGCATGATTTGATATGAGAAATTGTGGGAAATTGGGATTTTTGAAGAAAAACATAGAAAGTGTAAATTTAGATTTCTAGCCACGAATTAAGCATGAATATTTGAGTAAATTATATATTTGAGTTAGTAAGGCTATGGGTAGAATGTATCTTCGAGAAACTTCGGATTCCGGGCACGTGAGCCCGAGGGCGTTTTAGTCATTTCTCCAAGCGGGGTTGGGAAGTATATAATCTAAATTTGTTGTGAGTATTAGGATAAATTTTCATTGCTTTGCCGTTATGTGGTAGTTTCGGAGCGTTGTGTGTCCGTTGGAGTCATCGAAAGGGCTTGGAAGCCGGTATTGGAATTTCGGAGCGAGGTAAGTCTCCTTTCTAACTTTGTGAGGGGGAATCGTCCCCCTAGGTGAATTAAATCAGTATATGTTATTATCTTCGGGAGCTACGTATGCACGAGGTGACGGGAGTCTGTGCGTAGCTTTTAGTATGCCATGTCCGGGTAGCCTAGGACCCACTAGCATGCTTTATGTGTGTACCTGTAACCCTGCATGTAATATTAAACTGCTAATATGACCGAAAACGTAATTTAATGTCTAAAGTAAAGCTAGGGCTCATAACGTTAACCTTCAAAAAAAAAAGAATTGTTTCCGCTGTGAATATATGTGTAACTGGACTGGGTTGTATCATGGAGTATCACTAAACTTGACAAATGAGTTTTAAAAACAAAGATTTTTAAAACCATATTTCATGTTTCTTTTAATAAAGATTTTACCACTTTCCTGAAAAAAATAGTTTTCTTGATAAAATACGAATTTATTATGTGGATATGTGTAACTATGGTGCCTGAGTCGCTTGAATGATTCGCGAGCAGGAAGACCCTGTATTTGTGTGTGTATTCATATGAGCACCTGAGTCGCATGTATGATTCGCGAGCAGGATAGCCGTATTATGTTAGCTGCGTCGCATGATCGATTCGCGAGCGGGGAAGATAGATGCATCTATAGTTCGAGCCGGTCGACCCCTCAACAGTGCACATTTTATTATTGTTGGTCCACGCCGTTCGACCCTGGGCATTGCTTGCGCATGATATTGCTGCGTAGTTGCTATGATATTTGCCTGATTTCTGGGCTGAAATATTAAGTTGTAAATTAAAATGACAAGGATGTTAAAGTTATTAAAAAGACTTTTGGAAGAAGTTGTTCATCCCGTTATTTATTATTACTTGATTAAATCACCATGTTGATTAATTGCTAATATGACGAAGATATAAATTGCTAAATGTGAATGAAATTGAAGGATGTTTAAATCCTGTTTCATAAACTGCCTATGATAAAACCATGCTTAGTGTCACTCTGAAATATTTTAAATGGACCTTTAGTAAGTGTCTAATTTGACCTCTCGTCACTACCTCTCTGAGGTTAGGCAGACGACTTACTGAGTACACGTTATTTTTGTACTCATGCTACACTTGTTGTGCATTTCATTGCACAAGTACTTTCATAGCAATGTGGAGGACTCGGAGACTTAGGCGAGCTGCATCATCCGGAGGCAATCCGCAGCCGACAGAGTCACCTTCATATTGTATCTATTTCAGTTTAAATTTCCTTGTCTAGTTGTATTTCGGACAGGATTTGTAATGATTGTTGAATTCTTAGAAATAGCTCATGTACTTGTGATACCGGGTTCTGGGATATGTATTGGGATGTAATTGCTTAAGTAAAAATTTTAAATCACTGTTTTTAATTAACAGACTTTTACTTGATTATCATGTAATAAAGTGAACGGAAATATTTTCATAAATGTTAAAACCGGAAAGTTATTTTAATTAAATAATGATTTGGCTTGCCTGACCTTGTGTCCGGCGCCATCACGACCTTAGGAATTTTGGGTCGTGACACTTAGGTCCTTATATCCCCTGTGTATGAAGTTGTAATTGTTATATCTGAGTTCCGATTGTTAGTCCATCTCTTTCCGCTTAAATTAGAAATTTATTGCTTAGTTTTCCTTGTTGCTTATTTGATCGTAATTTGACTTAACTGAAGACTTTATATTTTCTACGGTTGTGCTATATCTTCCTTCATAAATTGTCTATTTGACTAGAATTAGCATAGTCTCGCCCTATAATTGTTTAGCAGTGATTGGTATATCTATACGTTGGTGTCAAGCATGCCCGTGAGTCGTACATTGTGATTTATATGATTTTTCCCTTAAGTGCTACTTAGGTTTAGTTGATTGTTTAGGTGAGATTGGTTATAGCCGTTTCCCTTGCCGGGATGATTGGTTTCTTATTGATGAGTTGAATATTGTGAATCGTTGCTATATTGGTTTTGTTTTCCCCTTGTTATATCGTTTCACATGTGCTTGGTATTTCCCTTCAGTGACTACTTCTTATGAGTGAGTTTTACCATTCTTGTGATTCAAGTCTTTGTATTGATTTGCTCGCCACACCTTGTATTCTGTCTTTTGTTGCTTTTGCGCCTGCTGTGGAAATGTGTGTTTGTTCTATCGCATTCTGGTTGTTTTTCCTCTGTATTGCATTGCATATTTAAATTGGGACTACAGACAAGATTTCGGGATCCTTCCCCCTGTACTGCATTGCATATTTAAATTGGGACTACGGACGAGATTCCAGGATCTTTTCCCCTGTACTGCATTGCATATTTAAATTGGGACTACGGGCGAGATTCCAGGAGCTTTCCCCCTGTACTGCATTGCATATTTAAATTGGGACTACATACGAGATTCCGGAAGCTTTCCCCCTGTACTGCATTGCATATTTAAATTGGGACTACAGACGGGATTTCGGGAGCTTTCCTCTGTACTGCATTGAATATTTAAATTGGGACTACGGACGAGATTCCGGGAGCTTTCCCCTTGTATTGCATTGCATATTTAAATTGGGACTACGGACGAGATTCCGGGAGCTTTCTCCCTGTACTGCATGACAAATTCCGAGTTACGGACTGAGTTCCGGTAGATTTATCCTGAGAAGATTTTGATCGAAAGATTTTTATTGAAAAGTATAGCTGAAAAAAAGTATTGGCCTTGAAGAAAATTATGTCTGAAGGACTTATATTTCAAAGGTATATTTGAAAAGCATTTGTCTTACAGAAAATTATATTTGGAAGTCATTTATTGAGAAGTATATTTGAAAATCATGTATTTTGAAGGATATGTATATGTATATGTATTCGGAGAAAAAATATGTTTCAAAGGAAATTCTCCATTTTTAATTAACTATATTCAAAGCTTTCAATAAAAACTTACGGTTTAAAGGTTTTTACTCGAAGGTTTGACCAATTTAGTGGATTGTTGGCTAAGGTCTGATGTGGAATACTAATGTAGTGTTGAGTTACCGGTGTTCTTGTTGTGTTGTGATATTCCGATTCTGGCTTGTATCTTTGTCTATCATTTCTGTGTATTATTGTGTTGTTCCGTTGTTGTTGCTGCATTTCCTTCCGCCTTGTAAATGTTTTTTGTTATTTGCTATATTGTGTAGTCATTAGATAGATGTCATATTCTGCCATTTCTATATTGATGCATGTTTAATTTATTAGACCAGTGGTGTCTTGACTAGTCCTCGTCACTACTTCACCGAGGTTAGTCTTGATACTTACTGGGCACCGATGTGGTGTGCTCATACTACACTTCTGCACATTTTTGTACAAATTTCAGGTTTTCGCATAGCCTGTCGATTGATTGTTAGTAGCGCGGTTGCTGTTGTGGAGACTCAAGGTAAAACCGCTTCAGTGTTCGTGGTTTCGGAGTCACCCTCTTATATTTTTTATTTGCATTGTTGTACTTATTTCTGAACAATGGTATTTTTAGGAGTTTTAGTGTAATTTCTTTAAAGCTTATGACTTGTACTTCCGGGTTTTGGGAATATACAATGTGTAAAGAATTATTTATTTCAGAAAAATATTAGATTATATTTATTATTGTTGTCATTCCATGAATATTAGGCTTACCTAGTCCTTAAGACTAGGTGTCATCACGATACCCAACGGAGAAAATTTTTGGGTCGTGACACTTTTACTTAGCTAAATACTGAATCAACATATGATTTTTTTTCATTCTTTTTTATTGCTCTTCACTCAACAGTTTTTTATAAGATTGCTTCTTTGTTAGACTTCTTCCTTCATGTAAAAATTATAAATTAAATGGTTGATAAAACTTTCAACTTCGCTTGTGAGTTGCTTTTAATACAACTAATGACTTTTGCAGGAGACTTCTGGTGCTTTTAGATTTCCTGAAGTTATGATATTCTCACACTACTCAACCTTTTCAAGAAAGTAAATACACTTATTAAGATCAAGCACCAAGATAAAAATATGGACAAAGATGTATGATAGAGTTGGATTACCTATTTGTCTAGTCTTATATATGGTTACTCAGTCATGCTATTTGAGTAGCTACTTACCAGCAAGAGCTATTGTTATTAATCAGTCATGATGGATGGTCATTTTGTATGATTATCTTTGTGGATGTAATTTTAAAGAAGCAAAATTTTATTTTCTCGAACAAATTCTGAATATGTAAAATTGTAATTATTTAAGGTATGTAGGGATTATATGTAATTCCAAATGTTGGGATGCAAACCTCATATAGTATATATATATATTGGAAAACAACCCGCCAAAAACAACAAATATCTTCTCAATTCATAAGTCATAACAACAAACACTTAAAAAAAGTAGATAGAAGCTCTCCACTAGCTTTCATTCTGTATTCAATCAAATCCCTACCATGGCGTGAACACTCTTTGAACCCTTCAAAGATAATATTAAGGGAATGGCATCAACGGCACTGCTGAGTATTCCTCCGCCACAATTAAACTCCACAACAAAATCAAAGGTACAACGAAAAATCTGTATTTGTTGCTCTCTAGATTCCTCAACTTCTGCTACTACTAATTCTACTGTTAATAACCAAGATACCCCTAAGAAATTCACCTATAGTAGAGCTTCTCCTTCTACTAGATGGCCCCACCTTAAATTTACTGACACCCACCAAAATTCACAGCCCTCCCAATTATCTGTACCCGTTCCCTCCATTAAAGATGTTGAATTTGGTACTGAAAGTGATGTAAAAGAGGAGTCTTTGAACTCAAATGATGAAAACCAAGAGGTATTGGGTAGGCCCAGTAGGACTAAGGCTAAGAAAATGACTAAACTTGCACTTAAAAGGGCTAAAGATTGGCGTAAAAGGGTCCAATTTTTAACTGATAAGATATTGGAGCTAAAGCCTGAGGAGTTTGTAGCTGATGTGCTTGATGAAAAGATGGTGCAAATGACCCCCACTGATTTTTGCTTTGTGGTCAAATGGGTTGGTCAATCTAGTTGGCAAAGGGCATTAGAGGTTTACGAATGGCTCAATCTTCGACATTGGTATTCTCCGAATGCTCGAATGCTTGCAACTATACTTGCTGTGTTGGGCAAGGCCAACCAGGAATCATTGGCCGTGGAGATATTTATGAGGGCAGAACAAAATGTTGGGAACACAGTTCAAGTGTATAATGCAATGATGGGTGTTTATGCGCGAAATGGGCGGTTTTCCCGGGTTCAGGAGTTACTTGATTTAATGCATGAGCGGGGGTTTGAGCCTGATCTTGTGAGTTTTAATACATTGATTAATGCACGTCTGAAATCAGGCCCTATGACACCAAACTTGGCAATTGAACTTCTTAATGAAGTAAGGAGTTCGGGGATTCAACCTGACATAATAACTTATAACACTCTGATTAGTGCTTGCTCGCGCGAATTAAATGTTGAGGAAGCTGTAAAAGTTTTTAATGATATGGAAAGTCATAGATGTCAACCTGATTTGTGGACGTATAATGCTATGATTTCAGTTTTCGGGAGATGTGGAATGGATGGTGAGGCTGCAAAGTTGTTCAATGAACTGGAGGCGAATGGCTTTTATCCAGACGCAGTGACGTATAATTCACTGCTCCATGCATTTGCAAAGCAAGGGAATATTGAGAAGGTTAAAGAAATATGTGAAGAGATGGTGAACATGGGATTCGGAGAGGATGAAATGACGTATAATACCATCATTGACATGCATGGGAAACATGGTCGGCATGACCTTGCATTGCAAGTCTATAGGGACATGATATCTTCTGGTCGAAGTCCTGATGTAGTTACATATACTATTCTTATTGACTCACTAGGTAAAGCCGGTAAAATGGCAGAGGCTTCAAAAGTGATGTCTGAGATGCTAAATGCAGGGGTAAAGCCAACAGTGAGAACTTACAGTGCCTTGATTTGTGGTTATGCAAAAGTAGGGAAGCGGGTTGAAGCAGAAGAGGTGTTCGACTGCATGGTACGTTCTGGAATTAGGCCAGATCACTTGGCATACACAGTGGTGTTGGACATGAATCTGAGGTCTGGTGAGACCAAGAAAGCAATGCTGTTGTATCTTGAAATGGTGCGCAATGGATTTGCTCCTGATCTTGATCTGTATGAATTTATGCTCCGAGCTCTTGGGAGAGGAAATGAAGAAGAAAATATCCAGATTGTGATCAAGGACTTGAAAGAATTGGGTAATTTGAGTCCAGAATCAATTTCATCTCTACTTATTAAGAGTGAATGCTACGATTTTGCAGCCAATATGTTGAGATTAGCTGTTGAAGAGGGTTCTAACTATAATTATGATGACCTGTTGTCTATTTTGGGTTCATACAGTTCATCGGGGAAGATCTCAGAAGCTATAGAGTTGCTAAATTTTGTGAAGGAACATGATTCCAGGTCCAAGAAGCTTATAACTGATGCCTCGATTATTATTAACTGCAAAGCTCAAAATTTAGATGCTGCTTTGAATGAGTACCACGAAACATGTAAAAGTGATTCATATGATTTCAGTTTTGCCGTGTATGAGTCCCTCATCAGGTGTTGTGAGGAGGCTGAACAGTTTGCTGAAGCTTCTCAAATATTTTCTGATATGAGGGCCGGGGGTGTGGAACCTTCTCGGGATATTTGCGGAATAATGGCTGTCATTTATTGCAAGATGGGTTTTCCAGAAACAGCTCATTATTTGATTGACCTGTTGGAAGAAAATGGAATTCCCCTTGGTGACAATTCAATTCATGTAAGTCTTATTGAGGCGTATGGTAAGCTGAAAGTAGTTGAAAAGGCAGAGAGTGTTGTGGCAGCTTTAGAAGAACGGTATGGTGTTGTGGAGAGGACGGCTTGGAATGCATTAATTCAAGCTTATGCTTTAAGTGGGTTTTATGAGAAAGCTAGAGCTGTTTTCAATACCATGATGAGAAACGGTCCATCTCCTACAGTGGATACCATCAACAATCTCATGCAAGCGTTAATTGTTGATGGTAGATTAAACGAGCTGTATGTTCTGATTCAGGAACTACAAGATATGGGTTTTAAGATTAGTAAGAGTTCCATTCTTTTGATGCTTGAGGCATTTGCACAAGCTGGTGACATATTTGAAGTGAAGAAAATTTACCACGGAATGAGAGCTGCCGGATATTTACCTACCATGCATCTTTATAGAGTTATAATCGGGTTACTGTGCAGGACTAAGCAAGTGAGAGATGCTGAAGCGATGCTTTCTGAGATGGAGGAAGCTGGATTCAAGCCAGATCTTTCAATATGGAATTCAATGCTCAAGTTATATACTAGAATTGAAGATTTCAAGAAGACAGTGCACATATACCAGAGAATTCAAGAAGCTGGACTCAAACCAGATGTGGATACTTACAATACTTTGATAATAATGTACTGTCGAGATCGTAGGCCAAATGAAGCTCTTATGTTATTGCATGAGATGAAAAGGCTGGGTCTGTCTCCTGAGAGAGACACTTATAAAAGCCTGATTGCTGCATTTTGTAAGGAGCTGATGCTGGAACAAGCTGAGGAACTCTTCGAAAGCCTGAGGTCAGAAGAACATAACCTCGATCGTTCTTTTTATCACTTAATGATGAAAATGTATAGAAGCTCTGGGAATCATTCTCAGGCTGAAAAGCTAATAGACAAGATGAAGGAATCAGGGGTGGAACCATCTGATGCTACAATGCATTTGCTGATGACTTCGTATGGTACTTCAGGCCATCCAATTGAAGCTGAGAAAGTGTTGAATAGTCTTAAGTCAAATGGTGTAAATCTCAGTACTCTACAATATGGCTCTGTTATTGATGCTTATCTCAAGAGCAGAGATTACAGTACTGGGCTTTTGAAGCTTAAGGAGATGCTTGGGGAAGGTCTAGAACCAGATCACAGGATATGGACTTGCTTTATCCGGGCTGCTAGTTTATGTGAATATGCGACTGAAGCTAAAACTCTTTTAGCTGCTGTCGCCGATGCTGGTTTTAGTCTTCCCATCAGGTACCATTTGAATTTAATTTTCTCTTCCCTTTTCAGGGAACTTCTATTTTGCGGGTGTCTTTTCAGGGGTGGGGTTGCTAATTATTCCATTTCCTCGCTTCAACTAACTGCCTGTCTCATATATGCAGGCTTCTAACAGAGAAGTCAGAGTCTCTGGTGTTGGACTTAGACCTCTACCTGGAGAAAACTGAAGTTGCAGAAGATAAAGCAGCATTAAATTTTGTAAATGCTTTGGAAGACCTGTTATGGGCTTTTGAACTCCGGGCCACGGCCTCATGGATTTTTCAGCTGGCTATTAAAAGGGGCATTTACAATACTGATGTTTTCAGGTACATTGACTTTGCTTGCTCATTATAGAGAAACCTGTACTTGTAATCATGGTGTATTTGACGTATAGCTTAACTGTTCCACTTTTAAAACTTACATGGTATCAGGAAACCTCTTTAAGTTCGTTTATTTTTTAATTTTAAATATTTCCTCATGGAATAAAGAGATCTTCCAGATGAAATTTGCATCTCTTACTCAAAGCATCTGATATCATTTGTTGATTATTTTATTTATGATTGTTTCTTTGAAAGATTAAATGCTAGTTTCTGCCCTTTTTCTGAAATCCTTTAGGAGTTGGCCGTTTCAGACAATAGTGATGCAGCTGGTTAAAGCATGGCTGGGGTTATATGTCAAACTATGAGTATATCATAATTCAACAATAGTAGGACCAAAGATGTCCACTTTAGCTTAGACGAAAACATTTGAGGACGCACTCATAGTTTTAGGTCATAAAGCTGGCTTGGTTTTACTCTTCTAAATTGCATTATCTTTTGTTAGATCCAACTATACAGTCTGATTAACAAGTATGTTCTGTTCCATAGTCCAATGCCCAATATGTGGGTCAACTCCTTGAACTTTCTGCTGATATCTTTAATGAGTTGATTTGACCTGCATAAAGTCATGGACTGACATGGAGAAGTTAAAAGCAGAGTTCCATTACAAGTTGCCAACTCATCCAACTGCCTCAGAAGTACTTATCCAAGTGATGAACCGCTAATTGTGTGCATGTCCCTTTTTTTTATGAGTAATAGGGTACATGACAATGTCGTAGAACCCTACACCTAGCAATTTCTGAATTCTATTTTGACTCTTTCAGTAGTGGAGGTTTATTGCATGCAAAACATAGATTTGAAGTCAGTTCGAATCTTGGATTTCTTTTTGTTGTTGTCTTTCAGTGAGAATTGGTTAAAATCCAATTATTTGGCACTTCTATGACTTGCATCTTCTTCTTGTGTTTTGAAGATACAAGCAAATCATCCAAAGGATAAAGCCAACAGCATCTATTTTGTTTTATTTTTGGTGTAAAATGGAACTTGTAAATGGGGCAGTATCTGTCCTAGAGCTGCTAGCGTACCTACATGTTTAGAAAGGGATATACTTTTGCTCCTCTGTGCAGATTTTTGGCACATTCTTATTGCTGTTATTAATAATATCTTATGATTTAAAAGTGTATTAGAACATTAAAAATTGTACCTTGTTTTCTGTTTCCAGTGCCTCACATTTCAGGTACTTTGTTGTCTTGCTTCAAGCTGATGGCCACTCTTTTGTTGTTTTTGACTCTTTATTAAGACAGAAGTCGACTTCTATGTTTTCTGCTTCTACTGGACACTATGCATCCTGTTTTCTAACTGCTGCCCGTGTCACTATTCCACTGAAGTGGAAAATTTATATGGACTAAAAAACTATCTTAAGAATCGCGAACAAGTTCTTTCTTGCTACTGCCCCTTGCTTTGGGGGGGGGGGGGGGGGGGGGGGGGGGGGGTCTTTGAATGGTAGTTTCCTTAGAATTCTGTTATGGAAGGCCTTGGGGAGAAGAGTTTTTTTATATTATCTACATGGAGTCAAGATTGTGGCTTGCATTTCATGACAATCTTTTAGTTGAGTCTTTCCTACTTTTGCAACAACAACAACGACCCAGTAAAATCCCATAAATGGAGTCCGGGGAGGGTAGTGTTTACGCAGACATTATATCAGTACTGTCAGCCTAAGTTGCTTGGACTCGGATGCGAGTATCCGATACGGGGACGTATCCGAGTATTGGATTTGGCAAAATCTAAATTTTAAGATTCGGGGGTGCGGATCTGGATATGGATACGGGTGCAGGGATTCGGCTAATGAAAAATAGAGCTATAAAAATATTGTAAATTTTGAGAGATATTTTGTGGAAAACTTACATGAATATTGTACGATTCAATCTTTCATTCTCCAAGATAGACATTATTCTTTCAATTTTCTAAATCTGTTTTATTTTTTATTTTGAGAAATCAAAATCTCAATTTTTCTCCGAAATTTGTCGATGGACTCCGGTCAAAGTGTCCGAAGTCACTTGATCGTACCCGGGACGTATCCGTCCTGAATCCGGACGAGGACGGCACCAAAATCGAAGAGTCCGCGCAACTTAGCCGTCAGCAGCAGATACCATAGGAATAATAACAGCATCATAAAGACTAGAAAATAGATGAAAAGCATAAGCTATAACCAGTAAATAGACCCGGCACTATGAAAAACAAAAGTCTTTCCTACTTTTGCATTTTTATCTAATTGTCTTTTGATGATCATCTTATTCTGCAGGGTGGCTGACAAGGATTGGGGGGCCGACTTCAGGAAGTTGTCTGCTGGTGCTGCTCTTGTTGGTCTAACATTGTGGCTTGACCACATGCAGGCAAGTTTTCTCTTTAAAAAACTTGAGTTCCATAACCATATCCTAAAGGAAGAAAACAATTTTAAGCTCTTTAAAGCTTCGTACCCTTTATATAAAGATTCTTTTTCAGTTAGGAGATTTGTTAACTAGCTCCTCTCTGCTGGTTTTTGTTGACGAGTTCCAAAGCTAATTGCTTTATTGTAGCATTCATGAATCTTGGGTTGTTATTAGTGCGCTGATCTTATCAGTCAATACCCACAGCTATATTTGACAAACTTGACATTGACTTAATTCCTTTTTTTTTTCATTGAGGGTATAAATCAAAGTCTTGTTGCATTACAGTTGTAGCTTAGCTTAATAAACTAGGAAATAATTATTTATTCATGTCCATGCTTGATTATATTTATTCTACCTTGTTTCATTGTTTTGCTTCTTAAGATCCTTTTGATGACTTTGCCATTGTTGTCGAGGTTTCCTAAAGGTAGCCCAAAGTGAACAGAGCTGCTTGACATAATCCTACTGTTACTGCAGGATGCATCCTTGGAGGGCTTTCCTGAATCTCCAAAATCTGTCGTACTGATTACCGGTAAATCTGAATACAACAAAGTTTCTTTAAATAGTACAGTGAAGGCATACCTTTGGGAGATGGGTTCTCCATTTCTACCTTGTAAAACTCGGACCGGAATACTTGTTGCAAAAGCTCATTCCTTAAGAATGTGGTTGAAGGATTCCCCATTTTGTTTAGATCTTGAGTTGAAAGATAAACCTAGCCTTCCAGAGATGAACTCAATGCAGCTTATTGAAGGATGTTTTATTAGACGTGGTCTTGTTCCTGCTTTCGAGGACATAAATGAAAGGCTTGGGCCAGTAAGCCCCAGGAAGTTTGCAAGACTTGCTTTGCTGTCAGATGAGAAGAGGGAGAAAGTAATTCAAGCTGACATTGAGGGGAGAAGGGGGAAGTTAGCCAAGTTGAAGAACACTGCAGTCACAACGAGGAAGAATACAAAAAGCTTTAGGATGAAAAAGTTTGTCAGGGTGCCCGGTCCTGCAAAATCCAATGGCTTTGCCTGAGATATTGATGCTCATGTCTTGTGGGGTGATCAGAAGTTCCATAAATATTACATGACAAGTCCCGGAATATGGTCTGAGATGCATTCTTTTCTTAGGATGAACGGTATAAAGAGCAGACTGAGGAAGGAGCGTGGGAGGTGTCAGCGTCATGACATATGCAAGTTTAATCAAGCGGAGATAACAGAACTTCAAACAATTCCAGAGCTGCAAGGAAAACTCAATTATCAAATCTAACAGAAATCATATACTAGCAGTTTTCCATTTCAGACATTTCCAGTTGCTGTTTGATTAAACAATGCCTGGAACGACTCCAGTAAGTTCCTGCTCAACTCTCTCTCCTCCTCCAACCCCCAACCCTCCAAATATAATCACAGTAATCCTCTTCAACATAGATTTGTTTCATAATTGTGCATTGCATGCACCTAGTGGCTCCTAGAATTTGAAGGTTATGGGTTCTAAAACCATTGAACTCATAGCTCGTCTTAATTACTGTGCTTGCAATTAAATATATATACATATTTAATGAATTTCCTAATTTAAATACAGTGTCTAAGCAAAAGCTACTGGATTCGTCCGAACTCGGTAACTAATGCTCTTGCTCTGCCTCTGCATGCACTCTAGCTTTGCTTCCCAAAGTTTTTTGCAAAATTGTGATTCACACGACTTATGCTCTTGTACCTTAAGGAATAGTTTGATTTCGCCTTTACTCGCAGAGCTACTTATACCTAGTTATCTGTGCAGTTGTTTTCATTATGAGGTTCAAGACGCGTTTTGGCCCCTTGCACTGGTTGACAACCTGATTTATCGTGGCCATGAGATTCTTGTCCATGTTAAAGCTGAAACGGGAGGAACTAAAGAAAGCCGAGTGCGTGAGCTTGAGTCTGTGTTTGCTTGTAACTTGTAAGTTACTACCTGTCTACAGCGATTGTGCACAGACTCAGGTGCTGTCCGTACAGAAACCTGATCATGCTCTACATGCAATCGTGGGAATGTGAAATCCTCGTGTTATCTATGTAGCTGCAGGTTATATGTGGAAGATAGAAAGTATAAATAAATGTTAGGCATTGGGAAAAAAGCGTTATATGTGCCTTCGAAACCACAGATTATGAATAGGCAGCCTTCTGTCTTTCGAGAGTTTTAACTATTTTTGAGCCAAGTTTTATATATTGCTCGTATGGAAAATAGTCCTTTTATGTGCTCAAAGATAAAATCAAATCTTGAATGGAAATGTTCATTGATCTTGTTCCATTCATCTTAGGGACAAATTCCATTCTCTTTTTCCCTCTCCATTTGCATCAGCTTATGTAACAAGAAGAAAACTGGATTCGTAACGCAATGGTGCGAATATCTCCCCATTTTTGTGTAAATTCGGAAAACTACAGGTACTTACGCCGAAATCCCGAACGAGTTGAGGTCGGCTATATGAATCCACACTGACTATATTACTCCATTTAAGCTCATCTCAAACTAATATTACACAAACGAAAAATAAAAAAACATAGTACAAGGAATTCTCTATAATTTCTACTGGTATATAAAACTCTTGGAAAGTATAAGAGTTAAAGCACACTTATTAACATTGCTAAAATATATTCTCAACAATTGATATTGTCTATATACGTCCTTTCTTCCATTGTGCCCTAATTTACGAGTGATTGTAAGTTTTTTTATGTGATCTTTGGTTTATCTTATCCCCTATTAACACTTTCACGCATCATGGTTTCACAACTATGGACCGGTGCATTTAGAGATAGCGTATGATAGAACCATCTCAAGCGACTCCTCATTTAATTTTAGTTGTATACTTCTTGCATTTACTGTCAAATGCGATCATTTTTAATATCCATCTCAACATCGCATTTCTGTAACACTCATTGTGTGGATGTGCTAAGACCGTATCAACCTAAAATCATTTCATATCTTATAACTACTTTTCACTTTGATATGCATCATTTGTATCACATAACACTCATTAGCACTCCTCCATTCGAACATCTTATCCTAAATATTTAAATTGTTTGCATTAGGCAATCCAATCCGGTCTAATCTCACTTCATCGTGGCTCTTCTTATGTCGACCAAAATTGTAACACATATGTCCAATCTTTATTTAGGCTATCCTAAAACTAATATGATCTAGAGCGCCCTCCGCTCGATCTTTTAGCTGACTCCCTCGTTGGTCTAATCAAATAGCCAGCAAATAATATATCAAATAGCCAGAAATTTTGTTAGATATTGTAAAAGGACCTTAAGAAGTGACGGAACATTTTTAGTTGAACCCCCTCTATGTCATCTGATTTCCAAATTTTTGTGCCCAGAGACAGAGAGAGAGAGAGGAGGAAATCAAATTGGGTAGAATGACAAAAACATCCATTTCACTTATGCATTGATAACATGATGTTAGGGGTATTTAAGGAAAATAAAAGGTGTATACAATGCTAATCTAGTAGGTTAGTAAAATCATACATATATATATTATCAAACGATGAGCTTGAGTTATAAAATAAAATTAAAAAAAAAACGTACGTTCTTGAAGATGATATTTAAATTATTTATGAGATTATTATGGTTGAATACGGATTTTGTAATAAAACTATTCTTACAGTGTTAACGGATTTCTATATATTTTTTGGAAAATAAAATAATCTTTTAATGTGAAATTTATAAATAAAAAAGGAGAAAATATGAGAAATTAAATTTAGACATGATCCAGGCATCTCTCCATAAGGCCAAATTACATAACATAATTAAAGGAAACAAACAATGAAAGGAAGAAATTGTAGTAGGGTCTTTGTCTCACTTACCCTCGGCATGTAATCAGTGATAACGTTGCGTTGCATTGCATTTCTCAGTTTCTGAATTAAACGTGATAAAAGAAATCAGATTTTTCAAAGAGCCTTAAAAATAAACATTAAAAGAGTAATTTCTACGAACACGAAAATGTGTCATGGTTACTAATTAAACTGTTAAAACGCAACATCGTGGAAAAGATTCATTTTAACTTCCCGAAAGACTTCATCATTCCTTCCCCTCATCCTAATATACATTTTTATTCTATAAGTAACAAAAGAACTGACAACAAAATAGAGTGATTAGTTTTATAAGTAAAAAATATCATATATGTATTTATAGATCTTTGGTATCAGAGAAATTAAAGGGTTTGTTTAACAATCATTTTTGCATATACATGACCATATTGGCCTCTATGTCATACTCAGCTACTATTATAGCTCTTCATGATTAATTACTCTCGTAACTCTTCCTTTCCTATATTGAGTTGTTTTAAGAGCATAATAATGTCAAGTAAATTAAGAGACTCAATACCATTATCATAGTGATAATTGTCGGTACAATATTATATATTTTACCTTTTTGTTATTTACTATTATTATTTATGAAATATTTAGTACAAATTACAAAAGGGGGTATTTTATATATATATATATATATATATATATATATATATATATATATATATATATATATATATATATATATATATATATATATATATATATATTATAATTTTGAACTCATAATTTCAAATGCATTGTGTTCAAGTTAAGCCTTTAACTACTAAGATGTTCAACCCAAAACATAAGAAAAGTAGATACTCTCAAATGTCAATTTAACTAATGTCAAAGTTATATAAGATTAAATAAACTCAATATTTTAAGTATTATAACAAAAATTTAGATATTCAAAAACCCATACTACTAAACAAAAAGTATTATTAGTTGTAACTCTTGTCATGTCAATATGGTAAAAAAAATACTTTTTGAAATATTAATCAAAGAACAAAAAGTATCAAATTAATTAAGACTGGAGAAAGTATATCATTATACAATCACTTTAACCGTGAAATTCAAAATTTTCTTACCACCTTCAACCCCTCCTAAAAAAGAAAAAGAGAGAATTTTATCCTAAAAAGTTAAATGAAACTCAAATCGCGTCAATACACGATAAGATTATTTTCTCAGACAATTAACATAATTGATAAACTTTCTTTTCATGATTATTTTTATACTCAATTCAAAGTAATTCCAACTCCCCTTTCCTTATTCCAAATGATACCTCTGTTAAGCGAGTCAGTATTTTTAGAAGAATCAAAATATAAAAAAATTAATATACAAAAACTTTAATTTAGCATTTATTATATAAATATAAAAATAATAATTTTAACATCATATATATAATGTAATTTTCCGGAGAACGAGATTCGAACTCCCTTACGTCCCTTAGCAAGAATATGTTTCCGTGGTAGATTTATCGGGTATAAATTCAAACTAATTCTGTGTGACTCTTGTAATATCTCTAAGTCTATGCTTTATCGCTCTTAATAAAGAGTAGCTCGGTGCACTAAGTTCCTGCTATGCGCAGGTCCGAAGAAAAGAATCGTTCCTTTTTCCTTTTTTCTGTGAGGATGGGTGTGGACTGTAGAGGGATTTAATGAGCCTCTTTGAAGTAACTTTCAAGTTTCAACGTAGGGCCTAAGAAATAGGGAAGGGGGAAAACGTTCCTATTTCTGGACATAGTGTATCAACTATCTAAATTGTCAAAAGTTTACGTTACGGTATTAAAAGTTTTTCGTTTGGTTGGAGAAACCGGAAAAGACGTGCAACTTTGTAAGAGCAACCGGCCTAACTCTCGGTTTGAAATGGAATTAGAAGAGTTGACCAATGACCAACTAGATAATACTCTTACTTACATATTATTCTCAAATAAATAACATCATCATTATTCTATGAATAATTAATCCATAATTAATTACTTATCGCTACCGACGGTTGCTCATTTACTCACAAAATTAATAGTTATTTCAGATCCGTTTACTTCTGATTTGTATTACTTTTTCAATTATAATCTTCTATGGTGCTAAATTGTTTGACGTAATTAATAGGAGACAATAGAATGTCTAACGGGACAAAAGTTGACATTCAGTCATGGAACTACACTTATCCTGACATAATTAAGAGAAGATTATAAAAAGTTAAATGGATAAATAGTAGTAGAATTACAGTATTTTTGACCTTTTAATTATTAAAAAAAGGAACTAACGACTAAGTCCATGTAACTCGAGAAAATGATAAAAATGGTCCCCTATGTTTAGAGGTAGGTGTAAAATAATCGCTTGAATATACTCTTGAGCGATTTTGATCTTTTAAATATGTTAAAAACGAACAATTTTGGTCTTTAATGAACTCTTACGGTTAGATGTAATAAAAGTTATGGACAAAAAAATTAACACAAACTCACTTTGAGTTTGAGGGCGGATTTTTTGCAGTTTATATTGTTTTTGGTATGCAAAAATTTTTAGGTGCCAATTCCATTATTTTTATTTATTGCTAGTCTGGTGAACTTATAGCGGAAATGGCGTGGGATAGCTACTTTTTAACATGATATTTAGTTTTTATTCAGTATTTTTAATGCTGAGAAAAAATAGTCACTACTCTATTAAAATTAATATGAAAAGACGTTTTTACCCTTTTCTTCATGAGTGTTGTGTAAATATTAACACTACACACATGAAGTTAAGGACGTCATGTCCTTAACATTTACATTGCTCATATGAAGTTAAGGACATGATATCCTAAAGTTTAACAACGGAATGTGTAAATACAGGACATTTTGTCCTTAATATTTACACAACATTCATGAAGTTAAGGACACTATGTCCTTAATATTTACCAACACTCGTAAAGTTAAGGGCACTATGTTCTTAACATTTACATTGCACACATGAAGTTAAGGATACCATGTCCTTAACATTTACACTGTACATATGAAGTTAAGGACATGAGGTCCTAAAGTTTAACAATAGAAGGTGCAAATACAAGTTAAGGACATGATGTCCTAAAGTTTAATAACGGAAGGTGCAAATACAGGACACTTTGTCCTTAATATTTACACAACATTCATGAAGTTAAGGACACCATGTCCTTAATATTGACACAACATTAATGAAGTTAAGGACGTTATGTCCTTAATATTTACACATAATTCATGAAGTTAAGGACACCATATCCTTAATATTTACATGTGTTTGATGATACTCATTTCTTAATTCTCCATTTATTTGATGCAAAAAAAATGTTAATTTTTGTTTTATGGTAGGACATGTCAATGTAGTTCTACATATTTACTGATGGAAAGAAATTCTGAAACCCAATAAGAAGAAAAGAATAAAGTGTGGTGTAGTTAGCAGGGACAATAACTGTCAAATAGGGACATAAAATTCTTCTAGAAACCAAAGTGTGGTGTATTAATCTATATAGAAGCAATACATGTTCGTACTAGTGCAGTACTGCGTTCTGGTTTATCGCATAACCACAGGGGTAATTTTGTCCGGACGAATAAAAAATTATTAAGCACTGGCTATAAAGTAAACACATTTTAAACAATAATTAAAGAGTAAAAATATCTCTAAATAGTAGCTAACTGTGCACTTTCCCCGAATTTATAGGCTAAAGGCCCAGGAATATATTTAAGAGACTATATAAATTCACGCTAAACATAAGGGACCATTTTTGTGAAAACTCATTAGAAAAACATTTTACCCGCCATAAATGAAAAGAAAAAAGAAAAAAGAGAAAGAAAAGTCTATAATAAGAAAGGAGGGGGAAAAAAGGAAAAATGTGAAAAATCAGAGACCAAAAGTTTGCAATCTTGAGATCCAGTTGACGACAAGCACACGTCTGCACACGCACTTGAAAGTTGGAATCTCAATAATTTGATTGAATTCAGATAAAAAATCCAATAATTTATTTCCCCAAAAAAAGAATCAAATAGTTATAAAACATCCAATATAAAAATCATGCAACTCTTTCCTCAAATTTTGTGATCCAAAAAAAAGATGGCATATCTTGGCTCATTGAAGCAAAGCTTTGTTGAAACAAACAAAGAAAGATTATTAGTACCAAGAAAAGGGTATTCAGAATTGGGAGTAGGTGGTGGTGGTGCATCTTTCGCAGGAAATGAGAACTTTCTGGAACGTTTACGCTATCGACTTACTGAGTTTTGTAACGATGTCAAAAAAGCTGCAGCCAAAGCAGTTAAAATGGGTAGAAGTGATCCTAGGAAAGTTATATTTTCTGCTAAAATGGGTTTTGCTCTTGCACTTGTTTCCATCCTTATTTTCTTCAAAGAACCCTTGCCTTACATTGGTAAACACTCCATTTGGGCAATTCTCACTGTTGTCGTCGTTTTTGAATTCAGTATAGGTATGTCAAATTATGACCCTCTGCTTTGCAGCTTTATTATGTTTTTGTTGCTAATTTTGGAATTTATCAAATGTGTAGGTGCGACGCTCAGTAAAGGATTTAACAGGGCTTTAGGGACATTTTCTGCTGGAGGATTAGCGTTGGGCATTGCTGAATTGTCTCTTATGGCTGGAAAATGCCAAGAGATTGTGATTGTCATCAGCGTATTTATTGCAGGTTTGCTTTCTATTTTGGCGTTTCCTATATTATGGAACCGAAATTGGACCAATTTCGGTTTGGTATTTCCGAATTCGGTATTTAAGGTTTTAGAATTTATAAATGTTGTGAAGTAACTGTATAAATGTTGCCATAATTTCTTTTTGTGTCTTTTTAATCAATCAAGTTAACAATTTCTGTAGTCTGTACTGAGTGCAGCAGTGCATTTGTTTACCTTTGGCTGAAAGGAAAATAGCGGACAGGTCATAAGTTACAGGACATATTAGTAATGCTTGATTCATATTATTAGTGTCTACCCCGCATCAAATTTGCGAAATGGAGGATTGTGGTGATCTGTGTGCTTTGAAGTTACGTTCATAGTTCAAAGTATACACTGAAACAAACTTCATCAACAAACATTTCCCTGATACAAATTTGGTGAAGATTTCTTATGGTTTCTTTCGGTTTTGCCATTGACCGCCCCTTAAAAACAAAAAAGAAAATTATAATTCTTTATCCAAGCCGAATACAAACCAAAGTTACTGAACTGAATAAACCGAAACCCAAAAGACAAAAATTGGGTCATACCGAACCGAATGCCGAATAGCATTTTAAGGAACCGAATACTGAAAATATCGAACCGAAATATTTCAAAACCGTACCAAACCAACCATGAACAACCCTAGTTAGAAGGATTTCGAAATATAGGTGATTAGGAGCAAAAATAGAGCAAGGAAAGATATATAGAGCGCCTTGCAGACTGGTAACCGGGTGACATGAGCTGTAACTGGAGAACAAAAGGAAGAAGTCCAAGGATGTGACCTCAAATTTCCCCAAAATAAACTCCTATATTAGTGACACCTAAAACACCAAAGAAGCAACTACAGCTTCAACTTTCGCTGTGTAGATTAGAGCATAATTCTCCACTCTTGAATTGAGTGAAACTATTGATATATATATATATATGCCCCTCGGCTTCCAACTTAGTAAAACAAAAATAAATCATTTCAGTACCCTTGACAGAATGCTTAGGTTCAATATCTTACTGAAGAACATTGCAAAAATTTGGATTTGAAGACAATCACACATTTACAATGGTCCAAGTAAAGGAAAGGTTTTTTAGTTTTCCTCACCTCTACGTAACTAGTGCATCAACATCACAGCAACAATCACCATCTTTCTTTTGTACCTTGTATAAGAGTTAAATGGGCCATTGACGGGAAGAGTTTGCTTGGCTACTACATGAGACAAAAGCTAGTAAAACCAATTACTACTTATGTTCCAAGGTTTAAACATACATGATATCCTGATCTTCAATCTCGCCCACTCGTTACCATAACTGCTCTCTCCCTCTCTTTATCCTTTTTTTGGGTTGGAAATATGTGTATATATTTCCGGGGAAATTCACTTTTATACTACTCTAATCATTACATTTTCCTCTTTCATTCAGGATTTTGTGCGACTTATTTGAAACTGTATCCAGCAATGAAGCAATATGAATATGGATTCCGAGTCTTCTTATTGACATATTGTATAGTGCTAGTATCGGGGACTTCAGATTTCGTTCAGACTGCTGTTTCTCGATTGTTGCTAATTGGGGTTGGAGCTACTGTCTGTTTGCTTATAAATGTCTGCATCTACCCCATTTGGGCTGGTGAAGATTTGCACAAGTTGGTAGCGAAAAATTTTAAGGGTGTCGCTACTTCTTTGGAAGGTGAAGATTCTTTAATATCTTATCTTCAGATTGTCGCCGGACATGACCTAGACATGCTATGCTCGGCTGATATCTGCAATGCTTCTTTTTCAGGTTGTGTCAATGACTATTTGCAGTGTCTTGAATATGAAAGGATACCATCAAAAATTCTTCTTTACCAGGCATCCGATGATCTTGTCTACAATGGTTATAGGACTGCTGTAGAGTCCACCAACCAAGAAGATTCTCTGGTAAACCTATGTTGCTATTGATGCTTAACCTAAATATGTGGCATTTCCTCCATTCCAAATTGAATGGCCTATTCTGACTATATTATATTAAAGTCTGAAAGTGTTTGTTCAACATTAAATGGTGTGGAGGCTGGTAACTTTTGTGTATTAAAGAAATTGAAAAATAAAGGTAGCACACATGTGACTTATAGTGGAGCCTTACATTATTTTGGATGGAAAAAGAAAAAACACTGTATGTGGACATTCATGTGGGTTTGGTGGAACATCACCTATTTTCTTGCGTTGCTAATTTTGGTAATCCTGGTTCAGTTAGGTTTTGCTGTGTGGGAACCCCCTCATGGCCGTTACAGAATGCTCAATTATCCTTGGGGTGAATATGTTAAAGTCAGCGGTGCACTGAGGCATTGTGCTTTCATGGTCATGGCTATGCATGGCTGTATTCTTTCAGAAATACAGGTATAACTTTTTCTAATTTTTCTTCCTGACTTAGCCTACAGCATTGTGCAGCAGATTTTTTTTTATTCCATAAATTTGAAGCCTATCTCATATCTGCCACTTTTTCTTTTTTCGCTTTTACTTTGATATGGAACTAGGTAGCTTATGGATGTTGAATAGAATTATTTTAGATGTATAGGAGAGAAGTACTTAAAGTAATCAGCATACTAGACCTATAAAGTTCCATGTGACCAAGATTAGGGAATAGTAAATACATAGGACCTATGCTTAAGTTAGTATCTGTCAAGGGGGTTTTAACTCTTTCTCTTGGTCAAACATGAAAGAGGCGCGCAGAAGTATTTATTGTAATCTTTTACCAGATGAAAATTAAACTGATTCGTCAGGACCAAATATTCACATTGTTGACATGTCTCATTTGCTAACTAACCTATTTGGGGCTAAGAACTCAACTATGGAACTGCAGTTCCAGCCTCCTATTTCGTAAATTATTCAGAGTTTACTCCAGTTTTTATAATTTTACAGAGTAGTCAAATATCGACCATTATTTTTTTCCTCCCAGTCATAATGATTAATGCCATGCCACTGGATTGTTCAATAAATAAGTTAAAAAATTACTTGCTACTTTAGAAGCCCATCTCAGATACATATATCACTCGAGGTGCACATAAAACTTGAAGTTAGTCAACGTTAGGTTGGACCTCTTTAAGAGGGAGCACTAGCTGGAATATAAATAGAATCTTTTTCCTCTTAAGGTGGAAGAAAAAACGAAAATGTAGGGGAGGGATAGAATCACTACACTATCACGGCCAACTATACCAAATCCTTAATTTAAGGATATGTGTAATGCTATTTATGGAATTACACAAATGGTAATAAATAAGTTACTTTATTTGAATCTTGGGCGGATAGAGGGAATCGAACCCGCAAAGCAACATGATACGTAAACATTAAAAAAAAAGATATGAATGAATGTTTTAGTGACGAGGAATAATAAATTAGAAATTT
Source organism: Nicotiana paniculata (assembly GCA_005239505.1). NCBI lineage: Eukaryota > Viridiplantae > Streptophyta > Magnoliopsida > Solanales > Solanaceae > Nicotiana > Nicotiana paniculata. Next base: position 29,565 of record ML308658.1, on the reverse strand, counting down.
AGCATAATAATACCAGTCACTCAAAACTGAGAACTACATCTTGACATCCAAACTAGAAATTTAAAATGGTTGAACCTTTTTCTTACATTACATATATAATTTTTCTTTTTTCTTCATTAGCGCCTTTCTTCACTGAAGCCAATCTTAATTTGCGCTTTGTACTTAATGCCCCATGGTCATTGGAGCTTTTCACCTTTGATAACTTTGGTTATCAATTTGGTTATCATTTCTAAATGTCAGCTTAACTGAGTACCCTTGCATTTTGGCTGTAACTTTCCCTTCTTTTATTGCTTATGCAATTTTTCTTTTTTGCAAATAACCTATCCCAAAAATGTTGAGATGATTTTTGTCCACTAGTGTCATCCTTTTGCTAGCGAAACAATTTGAAGGCAGCTTCTAAAGAAGCATTTATACACAAAATCTATTAATGTCAGCTTTAACATAGGTAACTTGACACAAAAATTTCTTCTAGCACATGGTGGCAGTTCACCTAGTGCTCTGGTCTTGAAGGAGTTTTGCATTATTTAATGTTACTTCAGACAAATAAAATGTTCTCTTCAAAGATATCAAACTGAAGTTATCTTGTAAACAATTTCTAGGTTATCTACTTAATAGACATACCATATATGTTTATATCCATTGAGATATCTTTTCCTCTTAATGAACTAAAAATACAAGAATCTTTGCCTGCTAATCGGTGACAGATAGCTGCATAAAATGTAGGACGGGAAACTGATCTTGGAGCTATTATTGCCTGTTTGCACTTGTTATGATACTGTCCTTGATTACTAAATCAAAAAGATTAAGAATTTATGCTTTAGGGGTTGAGTGGTCATGCAAGTTTTCTTCTTGTAGGCAGCATCTGAGTTGAGGCAGATTTTTAGGAAGCAGATTCAGAGAGTTGGGACTGAAGGAGCTAAAGTGATACGGCTGCTTGGGGAGAAAGTAGAAAAGATGGAGAAACTAAGCCCTGGAGATCCTCTCGAAGAAGTTCATGAGGCTGCTGAGAATCTTCAACTGTTGATTGACCAGAAATCTTATCTTTTGGTTAATGCAGAGAATTGGGAAAGTTCAAAAAGACCTAAGAAGTTTGAAGATCCTGAACGCATACAAGAACTGAAGGACAATGAACCTAAACCCATGCTAATAAACTCTCTTAGTGAAGCGACTCTTCATCTAAGGTCTGCTCACACATTGAAGCACATGGATACACTTAATCCAAATGTAAGCGTCAATTTTTCTACTTCACAATGGGGTTCCTCAGAAGATGTGTTCAAGCAGCAGACGATGTGGCCTTCACGGCTTTCAGTTCTTGGAGATGTGATTTTGAATGAACGTGAAGTACGGACATTTGAAAGTGCTAGTACATTGTCACTGGCAACATTTACTTCCTTGCTGATCGAGTTTGTTGCAAGGCTTCAGAATCTTGTAAGTGCATTTCAAGAGCTCAGTGAGAAGGCAAAATTTAAGGAATGCAGCTGATAGAAAAGAGGCAGCTACTCTTTGAGGCAGGTTATGTAACTGTTCCTGCTTTTAGGTTGAGGGGATCTTCTTTCTGCTGTCCAGTGTCACAGTGCTTTATTGCTCTATTGCCAGTAAAGAAGATGTTATCAACCAGAAACTAGGTTCAGGCTTGGAATGAAAACTATTCTTATGAAGTTGAAGATGTTTTGAGATGATTATATATACTATATTAAGTTTTGTGTAGTTGTCAAGGAATTGGTTTCTGTTCTGCAGCATGTTTTCAGAGCCTGTAGGAGCTGTGAATCCAAGAGAATAAGATTTCCTTACCCAAAGATTATGTATCTTTCTGTACATTAACTTTTTTACTTGTTTCCGATGAAGCTGTAAAGCATTGAAGTTTTTTAAAGAACATTAGCTGGATAATATGGCCTTGTCATACTATGCGGAGTGCATCCTAGCAAATTCTTTGAGAATGACTTGCATGAAATATCAAGTAATTTGCCAAGTGGTTGAAGTTTCCATCTAATATTCCTCATTTTTAAAAGTCAATGTGATTTTAAACACTAAAAAAGGATGAGAAAGAAATTACCTTCATACATAATATTAATGTGTAACGTTATTCATGTGAAATTATTAACCTCCAGCTTCTTTGTTCAGTCTTCCTTCTTTTTCTCAAAAGAATTTTTGAGTCTGCTTTTAAAACCTGTAGTAGCAGCCTCTTTTATTTTTGCCAATACTTTACACAATCATTTATTACCCCGAGAGCTATGAACAAACTCTTACACAATGCTATCACAAGGCACCTTTTGGAGGAGCTCAGTCTTACTATTTTGGCAAAGCTCATGTGGTGAAAACTTATTTTCTACCATAAACAAAACAGAGATCACTGTCCATTTGCTGGTTAGTAGCAACTGGTTCTGTTTACATCTATAAATTTGAAAACCTGTAGCCATGTGATACCAGCATTCCAAGAATCAAAAGTAGTACTTGTCTACAAACTCCAATAACCTACTGTACAACTTCAAGTGGGTACATAGATACAAGATATTAATTAGTCTTAGGCAAATTTACAGGCACATCTCGTGATTAATCATCAACTAAAACTGATAATGCCAAAGTCATTTTGTGGTCCTAATTCCTATATGCCATACTTCGTTTGTTTAGCATTCCCAAGTGTTTCTTGCCTCCAAGTTTGACAACGTTCTACCAATTAGTATCCATTTTTTTCTTCTATTCCATCCCACATGCCTTCCTCTAATAGAATGTTTGCTGTTCCTATTTATTAGGCAAGAAGTGCCACTAGCTAATCACCTTCTATATGAAATAACCTCATCCACTTGAGGTAAGCTTCATCCACTTTCATTTTGTAATAAGCTCTCATTCTGACTTAGCTTTTTCCATTCTGATGAAATGTCTTTCATGCTCAGGGACCTGCGAACACTGACTCTTAGTAGATGTTGGGTAAACAAACATCGTTCTGGTGTCTTATATACAGTAAATCCTGAGTTCCAAGGAACAGTAGAGAGCTTCAAAATTGTGATTGCAGGGATTGCTCACACTTTGCTTCTGCTTTATATCTACAGGTCACATTGTTATTAACTGCTGAAAACTTCTTACCTGAGCAACTGCAAGTAAAAACGAGATCCAATTCATGGCTCAGCATAATTCACTCTCCTACAATGTAAGTTGTCCGTTTGTACTTGAAATTGGATGCATGCAGAAACATTTGACAGCCAACTGAAATTTTCTTCCCTGCTTTAAGAATGGGAAGTCGAAGAACACACTTTGGACAAGCGCAAGAAGCTGTTTGGAGCCGAGCAGAAGCCCTTTCAGCTCTTACAGTCAATCACCAGAGATACCCGGGAGCCCTACTTATGCTATGGAGTTCTTGTGTCGATCGTGGAGTCCATCTTCTACTAATCTCTTACAAATGTTTTCATCAAGTGTAAGAAACCACCAAACTGCAATGACACATGAATTAAAGCTCTTAGGATGAGATCAGATTGCTAATCGTAGTCTGAGTTCGTTTATAATATGCAAAAGTGAATAGCAGCGTTGATGCAAACCAATATAGTTCGACACAATAAGCATCACCATCTCTTTTATCTATTAATAGGCCATTGCTAAGCATACAAAACTATATTTCTTTGAAATTTAGGAAAGAAATCTATAACAAGAACAAAGACAGCCTGCTTAACACTACACTTCTTGACTTGTACAGAATCCCTTCTTGAGAGACACAGGAGGCATAGAGGATCATGAAGGAAAAGAGGAGGATGTAACCAGCCGAGTTATAACTAACAAAGAGGACATCAAGGTATTTCAATCTTCCACGACCTCCCACTGACCACCCCAGGCCCCCCCTCCCCCCACC
>ML308658.1:0-25282 GCA_005239505.1 Nicotiana paniculata | reverse complement strand
CCCCCCCCCAAAAAAAGGGTAAATAGCACAACAAAGGACACTGATAACACTAAGAGGTCTCACACTGCTGTGCTGTTCCAAATATCAATATCAGTAAACCGTAACTTTTAAAATATTTATGATTAACTTGTTCATGGACAAAACTTGAAGCTAACTTTCCAAGGCATGCCACTATTCCCTTTCGCTTTTCTCAATTAGCTGCATTAAACCAGTTTGTTCTAAATTATTTAAACATGCTTAAAGAAAAATGTCACTTTTTTAGACAGATAAAACTCTTCAAGAATATCATTTTTAGTCTGAAGTTCACCTCTATTTTGGTCATGAAAAATCAGCTCCGTCTCTCATTTGTCTATTAATGGTTGCTTAGCTAGATTTGCATCACATGAAGGAATGGTTGAAAAGGAAGCCGTTAGGCAGGTTCTTTAGATCACATCAAGAGAAGAAAGAGAGACTCCGACTTCAAACAGCGCAACTACATGCTGCGCTTTCTCTCACGCAGCTTGCTTCCGCAATTGCTGGCTTTACCAGCAGCAGCAGCAGCTCAGAAGCACAAGAATTGTATCACATAAATTCTGAGATGGCAGGAGCATGGAGCCACAGTACGGGAAGTGTAGTTGCTTCTGCTGCTGCTCTAATGACTACAGTATGCGCAGAGGCAGCAGAATCTCTGGGAGCAGGACGAGCCAAAGTTGCTTCTGCAGTCAATTCTGGCCTAGCCATCAGAACACCAATGGATATGATTGCAGTAACAGCAACAGCAGCAACCTGTAAAGCTTTCCATACTATTGCTTGGAACTGATAACTCAAAAAAGATCAGTTTTTTGTGGTACATTATATTAGCTCTCAACTGTATAAGTACTAATTGATCGCACCTTGATGTTCTGTTACTAGGTCTAAGAGGTGCTGCAATTCTAAAATCAAGAGCAAAGACTAATCCCTTCCCTAGGATCCCGGATTTTCTTACAGTAGGCACCCGAATTTGGACAATAGCGCCATCAGGTATGAAAGTAATTAAATTTAATGAAAATGTTTAAAACCTATATTGAATCTGGAGATGCAGATAGGAAATTCCTCAGGCACTTATTGAGATTTTGAGACATAAAACCGCAGGACGTAAAGAAGATAAATGGGTGACCCTACACTCGAAGCAAAATCAGCTCGTGCTGAGCCTGAAAAAGAAGTACTTTGGAGCTCTAGGAACTTCAAAAGAATGTAAGTCTGGATTCTTCTTTACCCTTTATTTCAACAATTAGAATTTGAGATATGCCTCATCTATATTCTTTATTGAGGCTTCAAACTTGGAGTTTCTCCTATTTAGACAGCATTCTTGATTTATTCAAGGAATAAAAAAATTGTTGTTACTAACAACCTTACCTCATCTAGACAAGCTAATTAACATCACAAAAGAAAGTCCCGAGGCTCACAACCATTACTTACTCAGCTTGAAGACTAACAATGGGGTTATCAAGCTCCTTTTCGAAGATGAGAAGCAATCAAGCATGTGGATGTCTACCATTTCCAGTCTCTTAAAGATGTAGAAAGCCTCTTGAGAAAAGTTCTATTCCACCATTTAGAAGAATAAATCTTGTATGTCTATCAACTTAAAAGCACCAAATGTAGTAGAAATATGGATCTTTCATTACAATATTCAGCGAGATTGAACTCATTGAAGCCAATAATATTTCCAAAAAAAGCCTTTGACGACTGTATTGGACAAATCATGACATCAAGTTATTAATTTCTTGAGATCTGATAAACCAATGCACTAGCATGGCACTTTTCTGCGATCAATTAGAATGTGTAATCTTGAAAATAAGACAAATTATGTACTACACAAGATAAAATGACCTAATTATGTAAAAATTATTTAGCGCATATTAATTAAACTCATTAACACGTCTTTTGCGCTTGTACTCGAGAATTGATGTAATCCATGTTTGACCAAAAAGTGTTAAACTAATTAAATGAGATGATAGGGGCAAATCCTAGTTAAATGTAATAAATCCTAGATCTAAGATTAATTAATATCAATGATATGGGACAGCATTCAAGGTTATTAAATACCTAGGATGTATTCAATGATTATCCATGAATGAAACAATAATGGTATTGTTACATTCCGTACTTTAATATTAAGATAAATCGTAGTAATCCATATGAGCTTCAAAAGATTAAGACCATTCATCAGATTATAGATGATTTGTCACCATGTTATTATAATACCACATAAGTATGACAACCTTGATGCCGTTAGATACATTTTGATATGGTATTTATATTGAGTGAAACATTTTTGTAAAAAGTTTTATAAGTATAATTTTGGATAGTTACCACTATTACTATTTTCATATATGATTTATCATATAATATAATAAAGTTTATGAGATTTTCTTTATTGTAAAGATAGAAATTATTTTCTCACAGGAAAAGGAGGTTATCTTTTCTACCATTTTAAGAATTAAGCGTACAAAAAGTTGTATCTTTATATGAGATTATGAATATTAGAAGTTGAGAATATATATATATATATATATTTTTTACATAGATGTTTTATATAATACTGTATGTATTAATTTTATATGGTACCATATAACCATGATAGTAGGGTATATAAAGTATATCAAAAATAAATAAAATTTTAAGTAAATTGAGACAATTCTTAATTATGCAGATAATTAATTAATTACAAGATAACGAAGTATTACCTAATTAATTAATTAATACATTATTGGATAAGAATTTACCATCCCATTATGTGGCAGCCCCATGCCTTTCAAATAATGACTCTTAGAGTCATGTGTTATGGTGGTACAATTCAAGAGAATTGTGGCCAAGTCATCACCTTATTAAAAAATATGTGTAAGCTTGCCAAGGGTATCATTTTGATAGAGATAGCATACGAATTGTTTCCATTTTCATTCATCACCTACTTATTCAGTTAATGAAAATGTTCAGCAAGGTTTCCTCTAAAATGATATTTATAGTAACGTAAGTTACTTAAGTTCATACGAAACTTCTTAAGAAATTAGTAACAGGATTTTGTGATTCTAAAGGAAACCTTTTTCAAGAACATCATACGGATTTTTCCCTACTCCAGGTATGTTAAGGCTATCTTTTTTTTTTTTTGGGCATGATCCATACGACACGAACGAAACGAGCAAATGCACAACTTCCATAAATGACTCTATTCATAGAAATACTAGGAGTGTCTATATTCTTGATTCCTCGTGTGAATTATTATTTATCCAAAAGCAAAAAAAAATATAACATAAAGAAGGAAGGAAACCATGTTAATGTCAAGATACCCTTGACAGTGTCAAAAGTGAAAAAAGAAAGCCATATTATAAAGGTCTAGATATTTATTTTTGCTTGTCGTTGATTGTGAGATTAGCTTATGTTTTGATCCTATAACAAATATAGTCTCTCTTTTTAAAACAAACTAGAGATGACTCCAAGTTAGAAGTGGCAGTCTCTTTTACTCCCATGGAGTAATTTCCCCTTTTGAGAAAATGTATGTCAGAGTTAAACGAAGTCTGTAAAAGGATTCGTATGGTTCTGTTTTTGACTTAGTTGCTAAATTTTACAGCAGTAATTTTTTGCTCATTGGTCTCAGAAAAATATGTATTTGATAAAATTTATCCGAAAAGCATATTGACTTTTATGGCATTCCGAAAAAATCTTTTTAACGTATTTCTTATGCATTTCATGCATTTATACATATACATTGACCCATGACCAGATGACGTTATATATATATATATATATATATATGGGATATAGGAAAAGACTATGGCGTTATATATGCACCACCACTTGATCAACTGGTATACGTTGATGATTTTGTCCACAGTGGCCGAGATAATATGATGGGATGCCCTCACAGGCTTGATGATGTTATGTACGTACAGCCCTATGCATTATATGACGTTTATATGCATATGCATGACATTATAAATATTTCATGATTTACAGAGCTATCCAGACTTATAGGTTGAGTCCTTTACTTCATGTTTCTTCCATGTCCTTTATATACTGATTTACATAACTTACAGAGCTATCAGAAGTTTTCTACAGACTTATGGGTAGGCTGGTACCCTGTCCCATTTGATGTCAAATAATCTTAGAGGCTTTGTAAACAAAGGTTCATTTTGTATAATATGTCAGAGGCTTTGCCGGCCCATATGTATTCATGTTTTAAGAACCATAATTTATTTATATAGTGTTGACCACTTATAGTTATGCATTACGAGTTGTGGACATGTTGGCCTATGATAATTACAAAAAGAATGATTCCATCTAACTCGACCTATGTATGTTCTAGTTTTGGTCGAACGATCATGAGTTACAAATGAAAATAAATATGACACATGAAAATAAATGTAAATAGGAAGAATGGTTCACCGAAATATTGAATGATGTGGATGATTCCTCCTTCTGACAACAGCGTATGATGACTAAATATGAAAATAGACAAAGTGTTCTTGGATCTTGTGAATGGAAAGATAAGATAAACAATGAAATCAATTATGGCAGCAAGACAAGCTTTTTGTAAATTCTCTCAATAGTCAACTTCTTACAAGAGTTTTATCAGAAAAGCGAATCCCCTATTTGTTCCATATTTCTTCTTATTTATAAGGGATATTCGTAGAAAACCCTAAATAGTATAACTAGGGGAATATTCAGGTGAATATTCCTTTTGGTAATTCTAAGACTACCATAGTCATTACTACTATATATCTCTACTCGACCCCGTTCTCGATGTTTCGCTTGGCGATTCCCCTCTATTGGGCCCTGCTCGACCTCGGCCATAACTCGTTCATTCGCATTCGCTGAGCCGGAGCGGAGTTGACTAATACAATTAGTCCTTCCGTCTATTGAGGTCGTCCTCTTGACCGACCTCAGTGAGCGGACTTTATTAGCAACTGCTCAGGAGAAATCCTTACGCGAAGGCCGAGCAGAAGTGATCGTCGTCGAGATTGTGATACGTCGTTCCAAGGGTCATGGTCAGTGAGGCAAGTGTAGGATGACATCACGGCCACATGCGTCATCATTGTGCATCTTCCCAATGCGCTGCATCATTTCTTGAGCCTCTGTCGCCTCGATTCTAGGGCCACTGAAGGTTATTTGCACCGTTTTGGGCACCCTGGTTTCCTATAAATAGAGGGGGGAAAGCTTTTAAATGAAACTTTCACATTTTCTAGCTTTTTCACCTCTGCACTATGCTTATTCTTCTTCTTCTTCCTCAGCTCTTGCTCTATATATCTTCCACTGTCAGCACCATTTCTCTGCTTCCGGCTCCACCGCACACACACTATCAAAAAATGACAAACCCGACTCCCAACTCTGAGACCGTCTCTGATGCTACCCCATTATCGGTGGCCATGCCCTCCAGTGGCGGAGAACCCATGGTTGTGGAAGACGAGAGCTTCCCCACCGTGGAGGAGGTCGTTCCACGTAACCCAACTTCCACGAACGACTTCTCATAAGATCCCGTTAGGACCCCGAGCCGGTATTGTCCAAGATGGTGTTGAAGCATATCTCCGCGCTCCAAATACCACATTCCTGCCCATATTGATATTGTTTCAGCATGGGGTGACATGATACAAGTTCACTGCCCTTGGTATTGTGCATTCTATGCCTACCCATTTCTGGTGGGCTATTCTCTCCCTCTTCCTCCACTGCTGGAGGAGTTCTGCCGTTATTACGGCGTCTGCCCGGCTCAACTTCCCCCCTATATCTATAAAATCTTCCTCATGTTGACGAAGTATGCGAAATTGGCCGGCTGCTTTCCATCCGCCACTTGCTGCACCTCTTCGCGCACAGCTTCCATAGGGGAACAATGATTCACCTTCACCACCGCGAAACCAAGGGATTGGTGGTCGGGATGGACGACAAATAAAATCATCGGTTTTTCTTTAATTATTTTTTCATCAAAACCGAGCACGTGGTGGCAAACCCTGGCGGATTCCTCGAGCAGTGGAATTTTGCTCGTAAGTGTATTCGTCCACTGAATCACGTTCTCTTCTCTTTTTTCCATGTTTCCTAACTTGCTTCTTTCCCTTTCGTGTTGCTGAGAGGCATCCCCCTCCTCTGGTCACCAACATCGCTGACTAGGTCCACAAGTCCTCCCCTTCACCGTAGGGATTCGTGACTGGTCATCTTTCAACAAGAAGTTTGGGAACAAGTCCTCGACTAGTAAGTTGAACCTCGCTTTATTTATATTTCAAAGTCGTTACACTTCTTCCCCTCTTTTTGTACTTATGATTCGTTTGTTGGTGTTAGTTCGGAGGAATTCCAAGAAGGTGAAAGCCCCAGTTCCTGCCTTCCGCCAGGAAGTTGCCTCGACGGGGATGCAATTTGTGTTGGACGAGTCCGTAAGGAGTGCTCTTCCTCAGACCCCGTCATTGGGTGACTCCGGCCCGTAGACGACCGTTATATCAACAAAGACACCAGCCCGCCCAATGATGCACCTGATAGACGAGTCTTCTCTTGGCGAGGAGGAGGCAGCACTGTTGAAGAGGCGGAGGGTAGAGACAAGCAGAGTTACCACGGCCGCTGCTGAGCCTGAGGGGATGATTATATTGGATGCGGAGTCGGTGCATCCACAGGTTATCGAGGTTGTTCCCGCGCCAGAGATCGCCACGGGAAGGACGGCCACGAACAACCGAGGTCGGCTCATCATTTGCGAGTGGGAGAGACAAAGTCGTTGAAGACGATGGGTCAGACTCTGACATCGACCCTGAGGAGGTGCGGGCCTTCGAAGAGAGGTTCACTCACGTGGAGATAAGGATTGAGGGCTCCAATCGAAACATCGTCATCCCCGTGGACTTCAACTTGTTGGTTAATTCAGAATGGGTGGTTCCATCTTTTGCCCCCTATGCACGGACTCCGAGAACATGACCCTACAAACGTTGAAGGGTGCGGAATTGTCACTAGGCATCTCTGGGATGGCCCTACGAGTAAGTTCCTTTTCCACGCTTTAACTTTATTCATTTCTTTTACGTTTTTTGCCTTTGCTGATCTTTCTTCTTTTGTTTATCAGACTCTTATTTTGGAGATTGAGCGCGAACACTGAGAAGAGAAGAGGGCGGCCCTATATAAGAGGATGGAGTCCAAGTATAGGGAATATCGTACAAGGCACCGAGCACAGGTCAGCATACTCGGCGAGGACGGTCAATTCCAGGATCTTCGGGATGAGCTGAAGCAAAAAGATGAAGAGTTGAGGGAGAAGGATGGCGAGCTCATGAGGGTTGTTGGCAGGTGAAACATGCTCGAGGGGGAGTTGAGGGCCAAGGATGATGAGCTCGAGGTAAGCAAGGGGATAATGGTTGAGAACGTCGATCTCCAGGCTCAGGTGGCGTCCTTAAGGGTCGAGCTTGAGCAGAGTGAAGCCAGAGCCAACGACTTGAGAGACGAGCTGGCTTCCAAAGCTGATGAGTTGGAGAGGGTTGAGAGAGCCAGAACGGCTGCGGTGGCGGAGGCGGATGCACTGGCGGGTACTCTCTATGTTTCTAGAGCTGAACGGGTTAGTGAAGCAGAAACATTGGCGCTTAAAAATGCGAGGCCTGAAGAGCGGATATGCGATTTAGAAGCAGAGCTTTCAGATCTGAGCAAGAAGGTTGTTGTTCTTAAATCCTAGAAGGCGCAGCAATAGGCTCAATCGTCTATCTCTCATGCTTTGTCTTATCCCAGTGTATCGCGTGACTTGGACGAGAAGTGGGTTCACGTTGAGACCCATATTGACATATACAGGGCTCTGATGACGGCCGGGAAGGTTTCTGAGGCGGAATTCGAGGATGCTCGTGTCAAGGCACGTGCAACTCGTGATGCCTTTGGTTACGACCCTGGTACGCTCGGGATGGATGATGATGAAGACGACTTCGACGGGCTCGCATATGATGCTTGGTATGATGAGGAGTATGCTGATGGCGCTGGTGATGGTGGAGATGGTGTTGCTGGGCCCGGCGGAGAAGATGCAGTGTGACGCCTTTGTACTTAATTTTTGTTCTTTTCTTCCCCTTCCTTTTTTGTGGGGGCGTCTTTCCGGCCCTTTGTAAGATGTTTTGTTTTCTTTGGAATGGAATCACTTACTTTTTGATGTATGTTCTCGGCCTTTTTTTTGCTTTTCTTTGAATGTCGTTCTTTGTGAGAGTCCATGACTCTCAGTTGGTTTGAATGGGGTCGGACGTTAAAACGTCCGAACGTCGTCGAATGTTTGGATTTTTAAGTAATTCAACTCGAGGAAAGTCGAATGTTAGTTTATTCTAGCGAGGTCAAATGTTTGTTTAATTCGAGCGAGGTCAAATGACAGTTTATTCTAGTGAGGTCGAATGTTGATTAATTCGAGCGAGGTCGAATGATAGTTTATTCGAGCGAGGTCGGATGTTAGGCTCAAGTGATTCGACAAGGTCAAATGTTAATTAATTCGAGAGAGGTCGAATGATAGTTTATTTGAGCGAGGTCGAATGTTAGACTCAAGTGATTCGATGAGGTCGAATGTTAGTTTATTCGAGCGAGTTTGAATGTGAGTCGATTCGAGTGAGGTAGAATGTTTGACTCAAGTGATTCAACGAGGTCGAATGTTAATTAATTCGAGCGAAGTCGAATGTTGATTCATTCAAGCGAGGTAAAATGTTAGTTGATTTGAGTGAGGTCGAATGTTGATTAATTCAAGTGAGGTCGAATGATAGTTCATTCGAGCAAGGTCGAATGTGAGTCGATTCGAGCGAGGTCGAATGTGAGTCGATTCGAGCGAGGTCGAATGTGAGTCGATTCGAGCGAGGTCGAATGTTTGGCCCAAGTGATTCGATTAGGTCGAATGTTGACTTTGAGATTGGCGTAATATATAAACTTGGCGGAGAAATGGGCAACTCAGCTATTTTCATATTGTTGCTTTGTTTATACATTCATTGGAGAATTTTCATGCTTTTGCTCAGTTCTCATATAAATTGGAGAAGTCCAAGTCTATCTAGTACCTTCATTGGTCGACCTGGAGAGGTAGTTGAGAGTTCGAGCAATGAACTTAACACGTCAGACTTCGAGACGTCCTCTTCGTCGCCTCGTTAAAATCCTCCCCGAGAAAACCCAATTGGCCAATTGGGACAAAACTCGGGTGAGGGAAAAAGAATACGACTTGGAGGACGTCTATCTCTAGAAGTTGAAGTATTTGAGGTGGGCGACGTTCCAATTGTTTGGTAGTAGTTTTCCCGCCATTGTTTCTAGCTGGAACGACCTTTATTTGCCGCCGCCGTGATTTCGTATGGGCCGTCCCAATTGTTTCCCAGTTTGCTTCCCGTAGGTCTTTGCTCGCTTGTGTTTTGGATTTGAGTACATAGCCCCCGACTTTGAGTGGCCTCAATTTGGCTTTTTTGTTGTAGTACCGCTCTGCCTGCTGTTTTTGAGCTATCATTCTTATGTAGGCCATGTCTCTCTGCTCGTCGGCTTCGTCGAGGTCTTGCCTTCTGCTTTCATCGTTGCTTGGCCCGCTCTCATTTGAGTATCTTAGACTTGGTTCACCGACTTCGACCGGTATTACTGCATCAGTCCCATAGACTAGTGAGTATGTCGTTTCTCCTGTGCTTGTTTTCGGCGTGGTGCGGTATGCCCATAGCACTTCCAGCAGTAATTCCGGCCACGGTCCCTTGGTGTTCTCAAGATTTTTTTTCATGATGTTCAATATTGTTTTGTTGGAGGACTCCGCCTGAACGTTTCCTACTGGATGATATGGAGTGGAGAGTATTCTCTTAATGTGCCATTTTTCAAAGAACTCGACGGTCTTTTTCCCAGTAAACTGAGGCCGTTGTCACAATTGATTTCTTTGGGGATGACGTAGCGTCATATGATGTTTCTCCATATGAATGTGATAACTTCTTGCTCGTGTATTTGGGCGAATGCATCTGCTTCTACCCATTTTGAAAAGTAGTCAGTTAAAACTAAAAGAAATCGTACATTACCTCATCCCGCTGGGAGGGGTCTGACGATGTCCATTCCCCATTTAATGAAAGGCCAAGGCGAGGTGAATGAGTGGAGGTGCTCGCCCGCTTGGTGAATAATGGGGGCGTATTTTTGCATTGCTCGCACCTTTTGATGAAGTTGGCGGCCTTTTTTTTCATTGTGGGCCAATAGTAGCCTGCTCGTATGAGACATCTGACGAGGGCTCGATTGCCGGTATGAGCTCCACAATGGCCTTTGTGTACTTCTTCGAGAACGCGTCGCGTTTGGTTTGGTCCTAAGCATTTTTCCAGGGGATTGCCAAACATCATTTTATACAAGTCTCTATTGATGATGTTGTACCTGGCCGCCTGCATTCGAAGCTTCTTGGCTTCTCTTTTATCGGGCGGGAGCACTCCGTCCTGCAAATATGAGATAATAAGATTGCGCCAGTCCCAAGTCATGTTTATAGTTTGTACTCGATTTGGTCTATTGAAAATGGAGGAGAGTGACCACATTATCTTTTCCGGTTATGTTCCTGGTAGTTGCCGCCAATTTCGCAAGGCCGTCTGCCTCAATGTTATGCTCTCGAGGTATCTAGCCGAGCTGGCATTCATCGAACTCGGACAGTAGCTTGCAGATCTCGGTCTGATATTTTTGTAGCCTTTGTTATTTGATTTGGAAAGTCCATGTGACTTGATTGACGACGAGTTGTGCGCCACATCGGACAACGACCCGTCGGGCTCCATATTTAAGAGCTAGTTTTAGTCCTGCAATTACGACCTCATACTCGGCCTTATTGTTAGTCATATCGAGACACCGTATGGACTAGCAAATAACTTCTCCTGTCAGGACCTCAAGTACGAGTCCCAGCCCAGATCTTGACGCGTTAGAGATTCCATCGGTGTATAGAATACATAGGTCGGGTAACTTGGGGGAAGTACTAGAGTGTTCCCTTTCGACCTCGGGCATTATTTTGGCGCTGAAGTCGGCGACAAAGCCAGCGAGCACTTGCGACTTTATCGATGTTCGCAACTGATATATTATATCGTGCTCGCTCAACTCGATGGTCTACTTAGCCAACCTACCCGACGACTCGGGTTTATGTAGGATGCTTCTCAGGGGAAAGGTCGTGACCACCGAGATGGGGTGGCATTGGAAATAGGTCTAAGCTTTCGTGAAGCTACGACTAATGACAGGGCCAACTTTTTGAGGTGAGAATACCTCGTTTTGGAGTCGATCAAAGTTTTGCTAATGTAATAGATTGGAGATTGCGTACCTTTGTTTTCACTAACCAAGACTGCGCTTACCGCAACATCGAATACGGCCAAGTAGATTAGGAGGCATTCTCCGGGTTCTGCCTTGGCAAGCAGCGGGGCGAGGACATGTATGCTTTTAATTCTCGTAGGGCATTGACGCACTCGCAATTCCACTGGAGTCTGTTGTCCTTCTTGAGTACGCCGAAGAATTTGTGGCATCTATCAAAGGATCGTGAGATGAACCTCGATAGGGCGGCTATACGGCCAGTCAGCTTTTGCACCTGCTTCTTGCTGGTCAAATTTTCAGGTATTCCCTCTATAGCCTTGATTTGGTCGGGGTTAACCTCAATGCCTCTCTGCGACACCAAAAAGCTGAGGAATTTTCTTGAGGTCACTCCAAAGGCGCATTTCTCGGTGTTCAACTTCATGCCATAACGCCTAAGTATGTTGAAGGCTTCCCTTATATGGTCAATGCAGTCCTCTTTTCTTTTCGACTTGACCAACATGTCGTCTATATATACTTCCATCGTCTTGCCGAGATGCTCTTTGAACATTTTGGTTACTAGCCTCTGGTAGGTTGCCCCTGCATTTTTCAGTCCGAACGGCATGACTCTGTAGCAGTACGTCCCTTGGTGGGTGATGAAAGTGGTTTTTTCCTGGTCCTCCTCCTCCATGAGGATTTGATAACCTGAGTAGGTGTCCAAGAAACTTAACAGCTCGTGCCTCGCTGTTGCGTCGATGAGCTGATCAATGTGAGGCAACGGGAATGAATCTTTCGGGAAGACCTTGTTCAGGTCTGTGAAGTCCACGCACATGCGCCATTTCCCATTTTTATTTTTCACCATGACCACATTGGCGACCCATTGGGGGTACTTCGACTCTCTCATAGAACCGTTTGCGAACAATTTTTCTACCTCTTCGCGGACGACATCATTTATTGCAGCGTTGAATTTTCTTCTGATCTATCGTACCGGCGGGTAAAGTGGGTCGACATTCAGCTTATGTGTTTCTATTTCCTTCGGATACCTGACATATCTGCATGGGAGAAGGCAAACAAGTCTGCGTTGTCAGTTAAAAATTTATGGAATTTACCGGGTTTTGGAAGTTTGTGGCCGATGTAGGCTTTTTTGTTGTGGTCTTTTTTATCCAGTTGAACGGGATCAAGTTATTCCACTGTTTATTTTGTGGCTTCCACGACGTCGGGGTCTTTAATGATGTCTCTTTGTTCATCATCGCCTGACCCTGACCTCGCTAATTGCTATGCTTCTACGCCTTCTCCTTTCAACTGTTGAATGTATGTGCAGTCTTGGGCGATGCGGTAGCATTCTTAGGCTGTGCGCTGCTCGCCACAGATGCTGAACACTCCCCACCAGGGAGAAACTTGATGACCTGATACATGCTGGATAGGATGGCCCTCATGGCGTGTATCCAGGGCCGTCCTATGACGACTTTGAATGATGTGTCTTGATTCATGATGTGGAATGTTGTTTCCAGGGTGATACCACCGGCCAGGACGGGCAGTATGATCTCTCCAGAGGTCCGTTCAACTGCATTGTTTAAACCTGTTAGTGTTATGCAACGTGGTACTATCTTATCCTCGAGTCTCATCTGTGTGAGAACTCTGGGGTGGATAATACATGCGCCGCTTCCGTCATCTACCATAATTCATTTTACATCGGTGTCTGAAATTCTTAAAGTAATAATAAGAGCATCATAATGAGGAAAGACCAAACCGTGGGTATGCGACTTATCGAAAATGATAATTTCTTCTAGGTCGTCATACCGTTCATGGGTGATCGACCGCTTCAACTTGTGGGTGGTTGTGAATTTCACGTGATTGATTGTTGCGTCGTCCCCCCGCTGGGGAAGGCAGTTTTGGGGGGCCTTGATGTTGTTCCCGCCCATGGGCGAAATTGGCTCTTCCTCGGTCGCTCATCAACTCCCTCAAATGTCCTTGGTGGAGCATGTTTACTACCTCTTGCCTCAAGGCTATACAATCTTCGGTCTTATGGCCTCGCTCCTGATGGAATTCACATAGGGCATTCGACTTTCCAGTGTTTGGGTCGGACTTCATCTTTTGCGACCATTTCACCTCGGGGCCTAGCTTCTCTAGGGCATAGACTATTTTTGAAGGAGAAACACAAAAATTATGAGCAGATAACAGTGGAGGCATACCTCTTTCGTTTCGGTGAGTCCCTGTCTGCGGCCTAGATGGATCATCGCCATGGTGGGGGGGTGGTAGGACGGCCGTTCTGATGTACGGTTGGTGCCTTTCGCATTGAGTCATGGATCTACATGGTCCCTTCGACCGTCATTTCGGCGATCTTTCCTCGACTCCATCTGGACCGACATCAACCGCTGGGTTGGTCCGTTAAGGTCGTCCTCATTCGCTCTCACCTCGGCACATTAAGCATTGTATATTTCTTCTCAGGTAGTGGGGGGTATTTCATGAGCCTGCTCAACAGTTTTCTAGTCGCCCTCGACTCTCTCCTGTTCAGCCCATTTTGGAAAACTGCTACCGCTATTCCCTCTGACACGTTTGGCAGGGTCATTCTCACTCTATTGAACCGGGAGATGAAGAATGAACCGATGGAGAGTCGAGGCATGAAAAAAACTTATCTATGATCTACTTATTTCCAAGTACGTATCATCCGCTGCCTTATACGCCGTCTTTGCGGCCGCCAAAAGCCTACCCTCTCTCGGATATTGAGTGGGTTGACCCGAGAAGAGATCCGGACGAACCTTCCAACAAGCAGAATAGAATTTGACCATAAGGCCATCTCGGGCATGGGAAAGAAAGGCGGCGGACAACCGACTTAACTGGAGAGCCTAAACGGCATTGAGATGAGTCTACCGGTCGACAAACGACTTCTATATACAGGTGCTTTCATTATGGATCAATCGACTTGTCACGATTGATTGCTCACACGGAAAATGGTCTATTTTGAGCATTTGAAGTGGATGAACAATCAGCGTACGTAATTGAGTTTCATGCCATCATGTCTTTCTGCCCAGCAGCGCTGGAAACCGCTTTCATGCGTCTTGGCTGTTGGTGGAGAAGAAAACCCGCCTGAAAACAAAGATTCTATTTTCAATAGTTTCAAAGGCTTGAAGGAGCGTATCCTGAGTCCTTCATCGGGTGACTGTTTAATGGCGAATATGTCATTCACCCTGGCTTCTGCTTTCTTGGCCCCGACATGGGCGGTGAAGAACTTGTCGGCCATCTCCTCAAATGTTTCTATGGAACGTGTTGGTAATTGTGAGTACCATGTCAGGGCTCCCCCGGTTAGGGTTTCGCCGAACTTCTTCAGCAGTACCGACGACACTTGTTCTTTGGTGAGGTCGCTTCCTTTCACTGCAGTGACGTAGTGGATGATGTGATCTTCAGGGTCTACTGTGCCATCATATATTTTTAAGTATGGAGTCATCTTGAAGGTTTTGGGTATGACATGTGGTGCAGCCTCATCGCTATAGGGTTATTCCACGAACCAGCCGACATCCCGTTTTGACAGAAGTTTTTGGGTGCTTGGTATCTTATCAACCCTCTCTTGGTGTTCCCTCATTTGGTCACGGATTGCTTTGTTCTCGTTCTCCATCTCCTCCATTTTTCTTAGAATAGCAGCGAGGGCGTCATTACCTACATCATTAACAGTGTGAGTGGTACCTATTGGAGGAGGAGCGTGCTGCTTGTTGGTCGTCGTTGTGATATCGACTCGTGCATCGTTTCTACTCGCCCCTTGAGCGGGTTTGTTGAGTATACTGTTTAGTGTACTTTTTAGCCACACCTCCAGTAATTTTTTCACTGCTGGTGGTGCTTCTTTCTGTCGTAGACGTAGAGGCTCCTTTCCCATGAGAGGCGGTAACACTGCCATGAGGGGAGGTTAATCACTTCACCTAGGTGAGACACTTGGCGTCACATTCTCCTCGTCATCTCTGTTAACCTCGTTGATGGTGCTTAGGAGGTTAGCAGTGAGGCCTGATACTGCCTTCAATCTTTCTTCTCCATTTCCTGCCATGTTAGGTCATACAAGCAGGAAAAATAAGGCTTTGTCATTTTTTTAAATCTAGAAGGAACTAAAGTTTTAACTAGAAAATTCCCCACAGACGACGCCAAATTGTTTGACCAAAAAGTGCTAAGCTTTTTGTTAAACTAATTAAATAAAATGATAGTGGGCAAATACTAGTTAAATGTAATAAATCCTAGATCTAAGATTAATTGATATCAATGATATGGGACCGCATTCAAGGTTATTAAATACCTAGGATGTATTCAATGATTATCAATGAATGAGAGAATAATGGTATGCAATAAATATGACAAATGGTAATAAATGTAAATAGGAGGAATGATTCACCTAAATATTGAAGATAATTCCTCCTTCTGACAACAACGTGTGATGACTAAATATGAGGATGGACAATGTGTTCTTGGATCTTGTGAATGGAAAGATAATATAAACAATGAAATCAATCACGGCAGCAAGACAAGCTTTTTGTATATTCTCTCAATAGTCAACTTCTTACAAGTGTTTTATCAGAAAAATGAATCCCCTGTTTGTTACATATCTCTTCCTACGCATAAGGGATAATCCTAGAAAACCCTAAAAAGTACAACCAGGGGAATATTTAGTTGAATATTCCTTTTGGTAATTCTAAGACTACCCTAGTCATTACTACTATGCTTCTCTACTCGACCCCGGTCTCGATGTCTCGCTTGGCGACTCCTCACTATTGGGCCCTGCTCGACCTCAATCATAACTCGTTCATTCGCATTCACCGAACCGGAGCGGATTTTAACCCATACAATCCATTTTTTTTTTTTTTTAAGGATGCAATGTATAACTATTCAATTTCAAATTTAAAGGAAACAAACATACTAAAGGATACTCTATTTTTCCATTCAAAGAGAATAATCAGCTTCTTCAAAATTTAGAATGCTCATCAAAGTATATATTGTGCAATAAAAAAATTCCACTATTGAAGCTGCAATATAGAGCCCTTTTCCATTATTATCTTTTTGCAGATATACTCGGAGGGAAAGCATATTCGTTGACTTTTGTAGTATTTTGCAGGATGAAATTTATCATAAAATTGTTCAGTAGCTCAAGAACAAATACTATTTACAAGAAGGGTATTATGCACCAGAAACTATTTATATTTGACAGTACAAAAAGTGTATAAAATTTGTATAATATAATATATATATTCAAAAAGTATATGTTTTTTCTGCTATTATTGTAATAGCGGCTATACAATGTCATTTTCTCATGCAATGGGATAACGAATTTAAAAAGAGGACGAAAGAAAAACTTGATAAAATTTAAAGAGCATCTTCTAACCCTCATTTTTTTTTTTTTCGTTTTGGCCATCACAAAACCAAGCTAAAATTCCATTTAACTTGCATAAGTTAGTTCCAATTTTCGATAAATTCTGATATCATATTCACAGTAATTACAAGTTTCACCTTTTCTTGATTATATTGCGTGGATATACTCAATGATTTCTTCTTGTTTGATTATACTCATTGCGTATTGTTACTTTAAATATAATTTTTATTTTGATTGTTACTTATATTTTATCGTATCGTATCGTTAAATTCGTCGCTACATAACGATGAAATGTGCCACTTTATGTAATGACCGATTTGGTGTGGTCACGCCGTTATCTTGCCTTTTTCTCTCAATCTCACCCTTCATTATTATTAAATAATTTTATTTTATCATTTCATACCTTTTTCTATAATAATTTTACATTGTATCATAATTTCTTTTATAATATTGCAAGTTTATTCTTCATATTGTTAGTGGTGATATCATG
Organism: Nicotiana paniculata; assembly: GCA_005239505.1. Taxonomy (NCBI): domain Eukaryota; kingdom Viridiplantae; phylum Streptophyta; class Magnoliopsida; order Solanales; family Solanaceae; genus Nicotiana; species Nicotiana paniculata. Next base: position 8,276 of record ML308658.1, on the reverse strand, counting down.
AAATAATGACAAACGTCACAATCTGTCCAAACACTATATTTATCAAACGATTTAGTACAATATAATACAGTACGATACGATACGATACACTATGAAACGATACGTAACGACCATCCAAACAAGCTGTTAATTAGTGGAGCTATTGGCTCGACTTAGTCGATGCCTCTCTTTTTTTCCTTCAAAATGATCGAATTTATATGGGATCTTTACACAAATAACCGGCCGAATTTACTGTTTATTTTTTCTTAGACGATATATATAAATTGTACACTAATTATACACAAATTAATTATAAAATTATATGATTAAACCAAAAGGTAATTTTAATATTCATAAGAAATGCAGTCAATAATCATAGGCGACTCGTCTAATCCAGTCAATAATCATAGGTGAAGTCCCTTAGCCTTAAGTAGAGATTTCTTGGGCTTTCCTAATTTGGGCTATGCTGAACGTACTATTTCTACATTATGCTCTATTACAATTTTGAATTTAAGAAAATAATTTTTTTAGATCTCTTATGTGTAAAAGACATATCTCTTACATGTAAGAGTACATTTTTCATGTGTAAAAAAGAGGTACTGTCATAAAATTAAAAACAAATTTTTAAAGAGCCAAAAAACTAATTGACCCGATAAAAACTTCAAATTTAAAATTATTGACACTTTAGTGTTGTTCGTTATGAAGGGTGTTCAAAGTTTAAAAACGTCACAATCACATGGATCTAGTTGTCGCATTATTTTATTCGAAAAGATGCTTTTTTCAACGTAGGTGGATTTGATATTAGACCAAAATTAATACCTAGCATACACAATTTCAAGCCAACCCTAAAATACACGTGTGACTATGGACTATAGTCTATAATTGGTGAATTTTAGTCTCCAAGTTGTTGGAACTATTTGGAGGCCCCAAAATATAGTTAGTGTACTCTGATTCTTTCGTCTTAATTTGTGTGAAGTTGCCTTGTCGAAGCGAAAGATTTAAATTTATGAGTTCTAAATTATAATTATAATTATAATATAAAAGAGGCAACTCACAAGATTCTGAATTTTTTCGTTAACAAGGGAACTGCAAAACGCTACTCCTTCCGGTCCAGAAAGAATTTAATTTGTTTTACAAAGTAACTTATGTACATATTACTAAAAAGTTTTTTTACTCTTAATATTAAATATTTAATTAAAGATAATTTAGTCATACTAGATATTTTTGTATATAATTTAGTATTTTCTTAATGAGCGTGTCAAAAATAAATTGGCCACTTATTGTGGACAGAAGTGAGTATCATTTGAATGCGCACAACTTAAATTATTTATACATATTCAACAAATTTCAGATAACTATAAAATTTGACCAAAGCTATAATTCTACCACCACCTTTGGTGGACCTAATTTTTTAAAGATGATAGATTTTTTTGACATTACTCAATCTGTTTTAATTTAAATTACACACTTTTCTTATTAGTTTGTTCCAAAAAGAAAACATATTTATATATTTAGAAACAATTTAGCTTTAAATTTTTCATTCTACTCACTTTACCTTTAGTAAGAAGTTTTTATAGCCACACAAATATTATGACCTTATTAAGATTTTGCCCCTTAGGGGTGGTTTGGTAGGAGGTATTAGAAAAACTAATGCAGGCATTAGCTCTATGCATTACTAATATCTTGTTTGGTACATTTTTTTAACATGTGTGTAACTAATACTTGCATTAGTTATACATCATACTTGGCATTATCCTATGCATAAGTAATGCATAGAAAACCATGGTATTAATAATACCAAGGCTATTAATGCATGCATTGTCATGGTTAAAGACAAAATTAACCTTAAAGTCCCTAAAAACTAGAGAATATGGAAGGCATTTCTGTAAACATCTATTTTTCTTAAAAAAGTATGCAATGCATTATAATTTTAATACTCCACACCAAACAGTATATAAGAAATAATATATGCATTACTAACCAATGAATTACTAATCCATGCATTACTAATACACCTTATTCCGCATTATTCTTATACACCCTACCAAACGACCTCTTAAGCTTTTAGCCAAAAGTCTTATTTTTTCTCCCTTAAATTTTGTGTCACGTCAAGCTAAATCATCTAAATTGAAATGAAGAGAGTAATAAATATTTTTCTCAGCTAAATAAGTTAAAAAGAAAAGAAAAGAATGTCACCTAATAAAGAACATTTTGGATACTATTATTTACACAAAATTACCCCTGAAAATGAATTAAATGCTCTTGTTTTGGGAAAAGAAACCAACAAAATTAAATTCACTCTTCAGCTAACGCCAGCAGACTCAGCGGTTCTGTGGCTTGCTGGATGAGGGGCCCATCTCTGATATATCTTTACACCTCCAATTGTGTCACCCCCTACCCCCACAACCCTCGTTTCCCCTTTTTCTTCCCCTTCTAGATTCCCTTTTTTCGCTGCGTGTTCACTGTTGCCCGAATTTATTTGTATTTAATTCGAATATATATATATATCTATATATATATATATATATATATATATATATATATATAATACATATTTCTGTGTCATTGGATTAACGGTGGATGTGAAAAGAGTAAAATTGGACAATTGGATCGAGATTTTTGTTACCGGAGATGGGCGATTCTACGAATTCAGGGGAGCGAGATTTTGTGGGAGAAGCTTCTGGAATCGTGGAACAAGCGAAGGAATTGCAAGACGCGGCTTCTTCCTTGATCTCCCGCACCACTCGCGAAGAGGATTCCTTACGGCAGAAAGCTAAATCGCTTGATTCGAGCATCCATCAGCTCCGTTCATCTATTCGGAAAAGCAAATTGGATTCTAATCAAGCTGAAAAAGTAATATGGATTTTTTTTATTATTTTGTTGATTTTTCCTTCATATATGTGCTCATGCATGTTGTGTTACTGCCCTGTGGTGCTCGTTCCACGTGTATTTTGATACTGTTACAGTACTGCAGAGATGTCACTTGTTATGTTAACCGTTTTTTCATGCTTAACGATTCACAGTTGGAAGAGGAGTTGTTCAAAGCTAGTTATGTACTCAGCGAGGGAGATGCTGCTGCTTTTCTTCCGAGCAAATCTCATGGTCTGTTCTTTTTCCCTTTGTTGTAATTACTATTAGTATTATTTTATTACGTTGGTGTCTGAGCCGGCTTGCGCGCACTTGGACTATTTCCACCGTAACTATGCCCGCTTAGGTAGATAGGAAGTATCACCTAGTGTTTTTTGCCTTCTCTAAGATTTGAACCTGAGACGCCATGTTTTTTGTTCCTTGTTACTATTTCTATTTACTTGATGTGTGGCCTAAATTTAAGATTGTATTGGTCGTTTTTGGTCTTGATCTGGTCGATTGCAGGAGGGTTCTTGAGGATGTTTTTGGGACCAATCAATGTTCGTGCTAATAGAAAGGATGTGCAACTCAAAGTGAAAGAGGAATACAATAGTTTCAGGGTACTTTCCGAGCTTCAATTTTTTCCGTTTAGCTGTGTTTATCTTTTGCATTAGCGTGGGTGATTAGTTTCTCCAGTCTTGGAGCAGTTGAAAAATCAATCTAACAAATTGATGCTCTTTCGAGAAGCTGTATTACTGTTAATGATTTTGGTTTGCATGTACTATCTACTTGTCAGTTAGGAAAATAAGGATGCTGAGCATGATTTGCATGCTCTATCTACTTGTCAAGAATAAATAAGAAAAGCAAAAAAGAGAAGATGGTGAACTAACGATGTTCATGTAATGCCGCTTCTGCATTGTCAGAACTTGATATTTTTCGATGCAAGCCCAACTTTTGAGAACCTTATTTTCAGATGTATCGTCACTTTTTCATGTGTGCCGTGCTTGTTACTGCAAGATATTTGAACTCTTTTCAAATTATTTATCCAAGTTTTTTCCAACGATTGACACTTTGTCATAAGGGAAGAAAGCTAGTTTTGCTCTATTAGAACTTAGAAGTAGTGAACTTGAACTTGAAATCATTCCACCATTCCCACCAGTTAAAATGCAAAAATGACTTGGGATGCATAAAAAACATATGTTATGTGGAAACCTCTTTCTTGTAATTGCTACATACTATCTCTCTTGACAGGACAGGACAGCATATCTATTTCTTCTTTTCCCATCTTTGCTACTAGTCTTGAGGTCTTATATTTGGGATGGATGTTTACCAGCGTTGCCAGTCCAACTGTACCAGGTAATACGTTTAAAAAGAGGCCTTTCTCACTCAACCTGATATTCTTGGTGGTTTTGTTTTCCTATTTGTTTGGTTCTACTTTGGTGAAAAATTTACATTTGACAAACGAGTACGCTGAGCTCCTCCACGTCTTCAGGCGTGGTTGCTTTACCTCTACACAGGTTTGGCTCTGCGAGAGAACATTTTGAGAGCGAATGGAAGTGATATTCGTCCATGGTAATTGAACAACATCCCCTATTGCCTTATGTAAATTTAACAAATGCTCTTTGTTTTAAATTTGTCAAGTAAAGCCCTCATCTTTGTCGTTTAAGTAACTAAAGAAGCAGAGCGATTTTAATGATTCTAAACTTTTTTTTTTTACCGGTGTCATCCATTTTAAGCACAAAAACAGCTGATTAATCAGAAACTCTGGCTATGCTGTTGCAGGTGGATTAAACATCACTATTGTGCTATGGCTATGGCACTTATAAGTCTTACCTGGGAAATAGAAAGAGAACCTAGCTGTGCACAGAAGCAGGTCTTTGTTCATTTAAATACTTCATGTATATTTATTTAGCTGCTTATCGACAAAAAGTGCACTTTTCTATAATGTTTAAGATTTATAATTCTCCAAAATATATTGTATTATCCTTTGCAGAGGGGTGTGCAACTGTTCCTGAAATGGGCCATCATGCAAGGTGTTGCTATGCTGCTTCAGAATAGATATCAAAGGCAAAGACTGTACACTCGCATTGCATTGGGAAAGGTACACAAACAGCAGAATTATTAGTTTCACTGAAAAGCCTTTCGCCTGTCGTAATTTCTCCTGTTTAAATATTTATCTTGAGAAGCTTCACTAATCCTGTGCAGATAGACTATTCTTTTTTATTAAAAAAATAAATTCTAATAGCAAACACCAAGATGGTTTTGGGTTACTCCAAGGTATCTAATGCAGATAGGTTTATATATTTCTCTGCCCCTTGGGTTGGATTACTGACAAAAAGCTCTGAGGATTGATGTCAAGGTCACTCTTTTTGCTCCCTCCTGTTGAGGGAATGAGCTTTGCCATTTGGTTGAATAAAGAAAAAAAGACGTTTTCACTTCCTATAGTCCGATAAACCATCCTAATTGTGAAACATTCTACTGAATTCTGATTTCAGGCCAGGAGAATGGATGTTGTATGGGGAGAGACTGCTGGAGTAGATGGTCAATTATTGTTGCTCTTCCCTGTACTATTTATCTTACAGGTATGGTCAATTATTGTTGCTCTTCCCTGTACCATTTATCTTACAGGTATACTGAGTTCAAGTGTTCCACTTGGCTTTCTACTAATTGCAACTACTTTTTCTGTAGAAATTTTGCTCCTGTTGAAGAGACTGGGCCTTTAGATTTATGCCAAGTTGAATGATGTTAAGTAGTCCAAGAGCAGAAAACGATATATAATTTTGCATAATTTTGATGTACATAGTAAAATGCATGTAAATGGTTCCTCTTAGTGATTGTCTGGTTCAAGGTAACTAATGTCTATCAAGGATCCTTTTTCTCTTTAACTCACCATGAGTTCCTGTACGTTTTGGGCGAAGTTTCTGAATATTGGAGCAAAAACAGAATGTCATCTGAGCTATAGCAACTAGTAACATTAGATGGTTCACAATCTGTAGCCTTTTATGACTTAAGCTAATCAGATTTTGTGGATGATATTTCTTTTCTAGACTTGAGTGCATTCAACAATAGTTCAGTATGCTTATCTGAAGAAAAGGTCAATTTAACTGGTTATACCTGTCACGTGGACGTGTTCCATGAAATTTATCGATGTAGTTCTATCTTTTGAGGCTGGTCCCAAATGACTGTATGCCGTTTGTTCTTGGTGTCAGGGATTTGAAGCATATGTTGGAGTCTTGCTGCTTAAAACAGCATTCATTGGTGTTGTTTCCGAGTGGCAGGTAATATAAACTCCCTCTGTTCCAACATCTGTTATCTTGTTTGCTTGGTTCGGAGGTTAAGGGACGACAGTTCATATAACATATTGCGAGTTGGTTAGGAGATTCTCTATTAAAATAGTTTGAGACTGAAAGGTGAAGTTCTAACTTACTTTTTAAACAAATTATCTTAGTTTGCTTCTATGGAAATAGAACAGTCAAGCACAGAAATCAACAATATTAGTAACTAAAGTAGGTCTTCCTTTCTGTAATGTTCAAGTATATATCTTGTGCAAGCTGCAATGCCAAAAAAATCCTGTGATTATGAGTGCTGGCAGACCCTTCCTATCATTGACTCAGTTTCTAAAATGATGCGGTTGTGGCAGGTTGTTACCTGTGGGATACTTCTGATTATTATGGCAGTTGGGAATTTTGCCAACACGGTGCAAACTCTTGTGACCAAGTCTCGGGTTAAAGCCAAAATGAGGAGAGGTAAAAGTAAACAAGATCTGAAATCTGAAGGCACCAAGAGTTTGTGACTGGGCGGGTTGGTCCTGTCTAATGTCCTGGCTATGATGGACGAAGATGCTTAGTTAATCTTCATATACTGTTTTTCTCCTTCATATGAGTAGGCCCCGTTATGCATCTCTGACACTGACTTTGGATTTCAGAGGACAGTTGCAAGAAATAGTCATGCTTCCAGTCCGTTGAGGAATTATTTTGGTTTGAGGTTGTGGTTCTTTTTGTTTTTAAGTTTTTGCTTGTCTCCTGTTAAAAAGTGTTATGATGGAAAGGGATATGTCCACATTAAAAGAACTTTGACCGTCTGTAATTTCCATTGTTTCTAAATTTTGGTACTTAAGTACTAACGATAATTGCAATCAGCGGATGAGTAAAGCCTAATAAGGGATTTTTGCTTGAAGACTTGCTCTGACGTGTGCCTCTATATTTTGGTATGTATCAGTTCTATTCAGACTAATAATGCATGTCATGGAGTCTCTTTCCAGGAGGATGCTTCAGTTTAGTGATTTTATCTACTTCCAACTCTTTGTTTACAAATAAAAAAAAAATGATCAGGTCTGGGTGCTATGACTTTGTTGGGTACTAATAAATTTCAAAATGTCAATAGCAAGTAATCAAAGATATGAAACACAGAATCTGCACGGACTTAATACAATTATTTTCTGAGATGTATTTGGTTCAATCTTGTTGTTTTATTCCTCCTTTTTCCAATGGTTTCTATTATTACAAAAGCAGGAGAATGAATGTGCCTGTATTGTTTGTACTTTGTAGTAGGGACTGGTTGTAAAAGTGATTTTTAGACGTATTGGCAAAATAAGAACGGGGCTTGACGTTTAGAATGAGGGTTAACATTCATCAAACGGCTATAGAGTTTCCTTTTTCGTTTTTGATCGTTTTCGCCTTGTCCTGCAATTTTAGAAGCGTATCCCAAGCGTTTGCGTTACAGCATTAGGCAATTCATCTTCTTCTCTTTCTCGTTTTCCTCTCTGGTCTTCTCTCATCTTGATTTGGCTGTACTTGTACGTAGCCGAACTGGCATAATGGAAGAACGACTGTGTTTTAGCTTAAGCTACTGTAGGAAGTGAATTTTTGTACCACGCATAGTGACTCGTATGACTTGTAACTTCGTCCATCTTGTTTGTGTGCAATTTTGGCTATTACTTACTGTTGGATGAGATATCATAATCTTTATGTTTTTTGCATAACATCTTTTATTCAATGTGCGAATGCACTGTGGTTTAATGGAAGATGCTGTCAAATTCGAGTTCCAACCTGTCTGAAGAAGACAGTACAGTAGCCAAGATGTTACAGTTCTAACTGCCGTGCAAAAGTTAGTTTCCTTCCTCCCAATTAACTATATATATATATGTGTGTGTGTGTTTTTGAAAATAGTGACTAAATCCCCCAACTTTAGTTATCTGTGACATTTTCAACCACGTAAGTGTCACATTGATACACGAGTTTCAACATTATCCTCTTATCCACTTTCTCTTCATTCGTCTACCATGAAATTGATCACGGAGGAGGATAACTCTCAACCACAACTTGTCTTCCTGATACCACAACAAGAGTAAAGAAGAAAATAAAAGGGAATACCAGCTATATCCATTTATAGTAGGGCTGCTTATCGGGCGGATTGGGCGGTTATTTACTCTTAACGGTTTGGCTTATCGG
>ML308653.1:0-24984 GCA_005239505.1 Nicotiana paniculata | reverse complement strand
TGTGCATCTTCCATGTCTGTTTCAATTTGTTCAATTTGTGGTTGATGTTTGCTTTTCCGGTTGGTCCGGTTTATGGTCTTGAAAACTCTCTCGGTGTCTGATAAGGCTTCGATTACTTCACCAATCCTCAATGAGTCTCTAGGCATGCACCTGTAACACTTAGCAAACGTTACAATTTCAATGTGAAAACGAAAATTTTAAGGAAAATTGACTATATTTGAGAATTCTGTATTTCTTCCAACTCAATTGATAATGCCATTAATCCCCGGCAACAGCGCCAAAATTTGATCACGCTCAACTATGTCTAATAAAAGACTAAACGGGCGTTGCAAATATAATCCGGGGTATTATGCCGCGAGTCGATCCCACAGGGAATTTACGTATCAATCAAGTCTTTAGAATACGCAACTTTTACTCAATCAATTCTCTCAAGACTTTTTAATTAAATTGGTGATGTTTTACTAATTCTACTGACAATAATAATAACTAGCAATTACTAACAATGTGTTGTAANATTGCATTACAGTTCACTTTAGATTGCACCCGAGGTATCGTTATCTCTAATCCAACCTCTAAACCCTCGGTTATGACTTTCGTCTATACTCCGGGAGTGATGTTGTTCAAACAACTACCTAAATATGCCCTCTCTCTCAAGTAGATACATAATAAATAGGAACAGTTAATTGAGGTCCCTTTCAATCAACTACAACAAGAACGTAGTTGAACAAATAGAGATAATCAACCAAACAAAACTATGTTAATAACAAAAAAGGTTTATCCCCAACGGGTTCTACCAAAACCCTAGATTAAAGAAGTTAGCTATACATGAGAATCAAACTCAAAATAACTTGCATAATTGAACTACAAAGTAATGAATAAAAGATGTAAAAATCAATGTTTTGTCACTTCAATGGTTTTCTCTCTTTGAATCCTTGCGAATCTTCTTCAAGTTGTGTTTTTGGGGTCTATTTATATGTTTAGGACGAACCCTAAACGTGTAGGAGACTTATATTCTAACCGGGAAACACTTAAACTCGTCAAAACTCGGAATTGAGCCGGAATAGGGGCCTGGCGTTTGGGCCCTGGCGCCTGGCTAACGCCAAGCTTAGGCTGGCGTTTCAGCTCTAACGCCTGGCTAAACCCAGGCAGGGTCAGGCATTTCAGCCCTAACGCCTGGCTAACGCCAGGTAGGGTCAGGCGTTTCGGCTCTGGCCCCCGGATATAGCCCGATGCACTCTTCCTCGCCTCTTGAGCGTATTTTTGATGTATTTGCATCCATTTAGCTCGGTTTCCATATCCAATTCACCTACACATGAAATAGACTCTATTATGCACATAAAAAGTGTACTTTTATCATTAACGCACATAAAATATAGGGCATATAACATGTAAAACTATGAATTCTAGCCTCGCATCAATGTACAACTGAATTACACCACCACTAAGAAGGAGATGTTAGCTGTTGTGTGGGTCTTTGAGAAATTTCGGGCATACTTGGTGGGAACAAAAGTCATAGTCCACACCGATCATGCAGCAATCATGTATCTATTTACAAAGAAAGAATTTAAAGCTAGATTGATGCGCTGGGTTTTGTTGTTGCAAGAATTTGATGTGGAGATAAGAGACCGAAAGGGCACTGAGAACCAAGTAGCTAACCATCTATCAAGGCTGGAAAATCATGATCATGTGGGGGAGGGTGGACAAATCAAAGAAGTATTTCCTGATGAGCAACTTTTTGTTGTAACCTAAGACCCTCCTCCATGGTATGCTGATTATGTGAATTATCTTGTGAGTGGGGTACTTTTGCCAGAAATTGAATCTGAGGCAAGGAAGAGGTTCTTACATGATGTGATGTTCTACTACTGGGATGATCCATACTTGTACAAACAATGTGCTGATCAGTTGATGAGGAGATGCATTCCAGACAAAGAGGTAGAATTAGTGTTGTATGATTGTCATGCATCGCCTTATGGGTGCCATCATGGTGGGGATAGAATAGAGGCGAAAGTACTACAATCCGGTTCCTTTTGGCCAACTCTATTCAAAGACGCCCATGCATTTATTAAAAAGTGTGACCAGTGTCAGAGGACAGGAACGGTCACAAGAAGGAACGGGATACCTTTGAATAATATCCTGGAGGTGAGATTTTTGACGTGTGGGGGATAGATTTTATGGGACCATTCCCATCATCCAGAGGAAATAAGTACATTTTGCTGACAGTTGACTATATGTCAAAATGGGTAGAGGCGATTGCATTGCCGACAAATGATGTCATGGTTGTAGATGCGTTTGTGAACAAGAATATATTTTCGAGGTTTGGGACTCCACGTGCCTTAATTAGTGATGAAGGGACCCACTTTTGCAATCGATTGTTGAATAACCTTCTAGCTAAATATGGAGTCCATCATAGAGTTGCGACAACATATCACCCTCAAACAAGTGGACAAGCAGAGGTATCGAACAGAGAAATAAGGCAAATATTAGAGAAGACGGTGAGTGTTAACAGGAAGGATTGGGCCGCAAAATTAGATGATGCCTTATGGGCATATAAAACAGCTTACAAAACGCCAATTGGGGCGTCACCGTATAAGTTAGTCTATGTAAAGGAATATAAATTTCCCGTTGGACTCGAACATAAAGAATATTGGGCCATCAAGAAGCTGAACATGGACCTTGAAGTTGCGGGTGAGAAAAGACTGCTGCAGTTGAATGAATTTTTAGCCGGTTTTGAGGTAAGTAACGATTGTAACTCTTGACCTCAGGGTATGAAACCCCGACATTTCACATTGTTTTGATAAATGAGGTGACACATATGCTAAGTGACGAGCGTGTGGGCGTTCACCGATAGGGATTATGACTTGGTCCGTCCCGTAGCAAATAATAAGCCGCATAATTGATTTGAAATCATGAAATAACCTATATTTTAGAGACTTATAATTATCTATGGGATGTAATCCATGCTCAGGGCCTTGTGCCGATATGTTTAGACCCTCAGGGGTATTTTTACACTATTGTCACATTATGTTAGTAAATAATTTGTGAACTCAGTCAAGCTTACTACTTGTCGCTATTTGCACTGTTATTACACTGTTTAGAGTACTGTGAGGTATTTTGGGCTGAGCCCCGTGATGTTGAGATGAGTTTCCCGAGTGGCTTGAGAGGATGACTAAGTGAGGCCGAGATCCAAGGTTTGTGAGGATAGTTATGGATCAGGTTTCACACCGCATCAGATATTATATGGATCGGGCTGCGCGCCGCAGCATATGTATATTGGATCGGGCTTCACACTGCAACAACATAGTGCTTGGGTTGTAGGAGCCCCTCTGGAGTCTGTACACCCCCAGTGAGCACATTCGACTCTATATATCGGATCGGGCTACATGCCGCAACATATGTTATATGGATCGGGCTGTATGTTGCAGCGTATTATAGGTGGATCGGGCTACACGCCGCAACAGTGTGTGGATACCTGGTACCTGTTGAGTGAGAGTGCTTAGTGTGAGCATGGATTACCAATAGTGTAATTCACGAGTGACGGACAGACCTTGTTATGAGTGATACTGTGCCTGGGAAGCTGTTACATTGTGAAATTTACTGTTTTTCTCACTCTTCCTGATACTGAGCTTTTCTAATAAAAGTTGAATTACTGTTTTTATGAAATCCTGTTTTACAAAAGCTCATCACTGCACTCCAGTTTTTAGTTACTTTGGTTACTTACTGAGTTGGCATACTCACGTTACTCCCTGCATCTTTGTGTGCAAATCCAGGTACCAGATCTGAGCATTAGCTGATTTCTCCTTTGCTCAGAGGTTGCTCGAGGATAAAGGTAGTTGTTCGGCGTCCCCAACTAGCCTTCTTTTCATTTCTTAGCTCGTAGATTTCTAGTATTCTCCGGATTGTACTACATCATATTTTTCTTGTATTTATATCTTTAGATGCTCATGACAGTTGTATCCGAGTGCTGGCTTGTGGTTAGATTTGATTTTTTGTGGATTTACTGCTATTAATTATATCTTTAAAACAGGAACCTTAACTGAATTACTTGACTTGTGATATTAAACAGATGGTTTTTTTCTTGTGTGACTCTTAGTAGTTGGCTGGCCTAGTTTCATGATAGACGCCATCACGGCCTAAACCTGCCTTCAGTTCACAATAAATGCATGTATGGACTAATCAATTACTTAAAAGATTTTTTTGGGGCAGAAATTACGAGAGGATATATGGTAAGAAAAATAAACTTAAACAATTATGGAAAACATTAAACACAGTTATGCGGGAATTGTATAGATACTTATTTTGCTACGAAGGAAACAAAATCTTTATTCAAGCAAAGGTATTGTAAAAATATCTGCTAACTGATTTTCAGTATTTACAAATTCTAGCACAATATCTTCTTTAGCGACATGATCACGTATAAAATAGTGCTTAATCTCAATATACTTAGCCCTAGAGTGATGCACAAAATTTTTTGATAGACAAATAGCACTGATATTATCACACATAATAGGAACATAGTTAAGATATAAATCATAATGTAAGAGTTGATGCATTATCCATAGTACTTGTGTGCATCAGTTTCCTTCTGCCAAATATTCCGCTTCTGTGGTAGATAGAGCTACACAACTTTGTTTGTTGCTGTTCCAGAATATAAGAGATTTCCCAAGTAATTAGCACGTTCCAGTTGTGCTTTTTCTGTCAATTTTATCTCCTACTAAATCTGCATCTGAAAAGCCTTTGAGATCAAAACTTTCTTATCTTTCACACCATAAACCATAACCGACTGTCCCTATCAAATATCTGATAATATGTTTAACAACAATCAAGTGCGACTCTTTAAGAGCTGATTGATATCTGGCACATTTTCAAACGCTGAACGTAATATCTGGTCGACTAGCTGTAAGATAGAGTAGGGAGTCAATCATTCCTCGATACATTGTTTCATCAAATACTTTTACCGTCTTTGTCTTCATCCAAGGTAGTTGATGGACTCATAGGTGTTCTTATGGCCTTTGCATTATACATGCCAAATTTTTTGATGAGTTCTTTTATGTATTTCGTTTGACTAGTGAAGATCCCTTTATGTACTTGCTTGATCTGAAGCCCAAGGAAGAAAGTTAATTTTCCCATCATACTTATTTTAAATTCTACTTTCATTATGTTTGAAAAATTCTTGCACAAAACAGGGTTATTACTGCCAAAAATAGTATCATCTACATATATTTGTACAATTAAATTACCTAGAGATGATCCTTTGATAAAAAGAGTGGTATCAATAGTACCTCTATCGAACCCATGTTTGACCAAAAATGAGCTCAGCCTTTCATACCAAGATCTAGGGGCTTGCTTTAGGCCGTACAATGCTTTGGACAATTTGTAAACATGATTTGGAAAGGATTCATTTACAAATCCTGGAGGTTGCTTAAAAAAGACTTCCTCAGAGATGAATCCAATTAAGAACGCACTTTTCACATCCATCTGAAATAGTCTGAAACATTTATGAGAATCATAGACTAATAGAGTGCAAATTCATTCTAACCTGACAACAGGGGCGAAGTGTCCTTGTGATCAATTCCCTCTTGTTGCGAATAACCTTGTAAGACTAGTCTAGCTTATTCCGCACGAATTGTCCAAATTCATTCAACTTATTTCTGAATACCCATTTGTTCTAACAATGGATGTATTTGGTGGTTTAGGAATGAGTTCCCATGCCTTATTTTTCTCAAATTGATCAAGCTCTTCCTTCATTGCAGTTATCCAGGTTTTGTCCCCAAGTGCCTCATCCACCTTTTTGGTTCTAACTGGGATATGAGAGCAATATTCGATGTATGATTTACTGATCTTCTAGTTTCCATTCCCTCATGAGGATCTCCAATGATATACTTATGTGGATATTCATGCTCACTTTTCCATTCATTTGGGACAACTAATGCAGGCTCTTTTTCAATTAAATTTGTTAGATCAGTTGTAGAAGGTTCCTGATTTTCTTTAGGACTGTTAGTTGACTGATCTTGTTGATCATCCATTTCATCAGAAGTGCTTTCACCTGTATTGATAGACTTTGGAACTATGGAAATTTCCTCATCTTCTGGTAGTTGATCATTCCTTAGGCGAGGGTTAGTATCCACAAAAACAACCTGTATAGATTCTTCAATGGATAAAGTACGCTTGTTAAAAACTCTATATGCTCTACTAGAGGGAGAGTATCCAAGAAAAATACCTTCATCGCTCTTGGGATCAAACTTACCAAGATTTTCTTTTCCATTGTTGTGTATGAATCATTTGCAGCCAAAAGGATGGAAATAACTGATGTTGGGTCTTTTTCCTCTCCATAGTTCATATGGAGTCTTCTTGAGTATATGTCGAATTAGGCATCTGTTGATGATGTGACATGCTGTGCTTACAGCTTCTGCCCAGAAGTGGCGTGGAAGAGAATTTTCCACAATCATGGTTCTTGCCGTATCTTGGGTTCTGTTTTAACCACCACTCCATTTAGTTGTGGCGATCTTGGAGATGAAAAATTGTGAGAGATCCCTTGATCATTGTAGAAGTTCTCAAATGATTTGCTTTCAAATTCTCTTCCATGATCACTTCTTATGGAGGATATGTAGTAACATTTTTCCCACTGCACCTTCTTGCAACAGACTTCAAAGTTTTTTAATGCCGCTTCCTTGTGACTTAGAAAGATAACCCAGGTGAATCGAGAAAAATCATCTACTTCAACAAAGGCAAACTTTCTACCGCCTATGCTAACAGTTCTAGTAGGCCCAAAAAGATCCATATGCAGAAGTTGAAGAGGCTTTGTAGTAGAAACAATGTTTTGACTTTAAAAGAGGACCTAGTTTGTTCTCCTATTTGACATGCATCACGAATTTGAACTTTTGAAAAATCTAGTTTTTGAAGACCATTGGCAAGATTATTTTTGGAACGTTTATAAATAGTATGCATGCTGAAATGACCAAGTTTTTTATGCCATACCCAAGGGTCATCAATTATAGAAGCTAGGCAGATTTAATTACCAAGGGTCATCACATGTTGAGCTGAGAGTAACTCTTCCAACTCCAATTACATTTCCTTTTCATTTATCTCCAAAGGTGACAGTTCCTCTATCTAGTTTGGTGACCGTTTGGAATAATTGTTTGTCACCAGTCATTTTTCTGGAACACGCGCTATCAAGATACCATTTTCCTTTTTGACTCTTCTTGTTGTGTTCCTGAAAAAAAAAATTACTTATTTTTAGGTTCCCAAGCTTGCTTGGGTCTTGAATGGTCAGAGCTCTGAGTATTAGCTTGACTAGAAGATTTAATACTCTAGACCCATCTCTTATTGTTCTTGTACCTGCAACGATTAGAAGTGTGGCCAAGTTTTCCGTAATAAAAACAAGAGGGAATATTGGGATTTTCAGAGCCTTTTTCTACTCTAATTCTATTCCTGCATTGTTTAGAGTTATTACCATTCTTGCCGCAATAAGTACATGCAATAAGATTTCTAGTTATAAATGAAGATGTATGATAATCAATTTGATTTTATCTAACAGAACTATGACTGGTGGATTTTCAAAATCCATTCAGTTGAAGTTCATTAACTTCATCTTGAAGCTTATTTCGCTCAATTTCACAAACTTCCAACTTTAAAGCCAGTGTTTCTTTTCTCTTTTGATTTTTCTAAGTTCATTTAGAACTCTCTCAATATCTTTAAGAGCAATATCAAAAAATTCTTGGAGTTCATAATAATTAGGACATGTAGAAAGATCTACCTCACTAGTTCCTTCGTCCGCCATAAGACCAAGTTCACCTGAGACCTCTTTCTCACTCGTTCCTTTGTCTTCCATGAGTTCAAGTTCACCTAAGTCCTCATCTCTGTCTTTTTTTATGATCATGAAACACATATTTGCAATTTTTTCATGATCAGATTCTTCTTCATCACTCCAAGCTACAATGGACTTCTTTTTTTTTTGAAAATTCTTGCTTAGTTTCTTCATCAGTTCAGGGCATTCGGCTTGAATGTGTCCATGTTTTTCACATTCATAGCATCTTCAATCATTTTTATCATTATCGTTATTCATCCTACCTTTTCTGAAGTTTGATTTACATCTCGTGCTATTTCTGTTCTTCCTCATCATACTTGTTATAACTTTTGAGACCATAGCTATGTTTTCATCTTGTTCTCCTCCTTCCTCTTCTTCCTCATTTTCTGGTTCGACCATAGTTTCTTTGAATGCAACTGTCTTCTTCTTTTCTTGTTGAATCTGCCTATCTAAGTGTGTTTTCTCAAATGCAATTAGATCACCTCTAAGTTCATCATATGATATTTTGTCAAGATCCTGACATTCCAAGGCAATGACTTTGGGTTGCCGAATTGTGGGAAGACTTCTCAGAATTATTCTGACTTGTTATCCGCTTTCCATTGGTCTATCAAATGATTTTAAATCTCCAAAGATTTTGCTGAACCTGGAGAACATTTCCTCTACTAATTCTCTATCCTTAATTTGAAATACTTCATAGTCTTGAACTATGGGATTAATCCTTATTTCTTTCACTTTGTTGGTTCCTTCATATGTGACCTCTAATTTATCCCACATCTCCTTTGCAGTTTCACATCTTGATATCTTCTCATATTCTTCTCCATTGATAGCATTGTACAATAGATTTTTTGCCTTAGCATTTACTATTATAACAACTGATTGTTCTTCAGCGTGGTCATCTAAATCAAGAGGATCAGAGGATACTATGACTTGACCATTGTCATCTTTCTTTGGAGGAATTGGAAGATTTCTCTCTTTGATCAGGCGCCAAACTTTAATGTCATATGACGTAGTATAAGTCTCCATGCGCACTTTCCAGTGAGAAAAGTGCTGACCGTTGAAGTATGGGGGTCGTACCTGAGAGGTTCCTTCTTGAAATAACTCTCCAACAACTATATTTGATCCCATGATCTTTTTCTCACTTGTTGTTAAGAAAATTTTGTGAGCCTGGCTCTGATACCAATTGAAAGTACAAGCAGGGGTGAATTGTAACTGATTTTAAAAAAATCTTAAAGTTGACTAAGTGTAAGTTTAGTCGACTAGACTTTGCACGGCGAATGATTTCAGTGAAAGAGAAATAAGTTAGCAGAAAGATAAAGAAGACACAATAATTTTTATATTGGTTCAGTACCAGTGTGGTACCTACTCCAGTTCCCTTGGATCACAAGGGTTCTCTTAGATCTTGGATAAATGATTACAACAGTGATGGTGTCACTACTAGAAATCCGGTAATTACCGACCAAAATTTTCCGACCAAAATTGGTCTGTCAAGAAAAGCGACTAAAGTTGGTCGGAAACAGGGAGAAAAATATTTTACATTTATTTTAAATAAAATACTGACCAAAGTTGGTCGGTAAGTTGGTCAACAAGTTGACCGAGCTGGTCAGACTAACTTAGTCAAAGAAACTTTCACATTACCGACCAACTTTGGTCGATAATGTGGACCCAGTTTTTATAATATTAACAGTTATATTATTATATAAAATGTTTTATAAAATTTAAAGAAATTTCATTTAAAATTACCGACCAAAGTTGGTCGGTTAATATAGGGGAAGCATTTACCGACCAACTTTGGTCGGTATATTTTAATTTCTAGAAAATAACCTGTCACGACCCAGATTTCTCTCCGTTGGGTATCGTGATGGCCCCTAATCTTAAGGACTAGGTAAGCATAATACTCATGGAATAACTACAATAATAAATAGAATCTAATATTTTTCTGAAATAAGTAATTTTTGTACACATTGTATATTCCCAAAACCCGGTAGTACAAGTCATAAGCTTTAAAAAATTACACCAATACTCCTAAAAATACCACTGTTCAGAAATAAGTGCGACACTGCAAACAGAAATATAAGATGGTGACTCTGAAACCGCGAACGCTGAAGCGGTTTTACCTTAAGTCTCCACAACAGCAACTGCGCTACTAACAATCAATCGGCCGGCTATGCGAAAACCTGGAATCTGCACAAAAATGTGCAGAAGAGTAGTATGAGCACACCACAGCGATGCCCAGTAAGTATCAAGACTAACCTCAGTGAAGTAGTGACGAGGACTAGTCAAGACACCCACTGGTCTAATAAAACAAACAGGAATAAATATAGAAAATGACGAAATATGACATATGTACAAAGATTACACAATATAATTAACTACATAACAATGCAATGCAGGAGGAAAACAATAATAAATCGACGGAATATCATAATATTACACAGAAAAATGGACAGGAACACAACCAAAAACCGAAACCCACAATACAGTAAGAACAAGTAATAACTCAGCAGTGCGATAATCTCCACCTCTCACCTTAGCCAACAACTCCAACAATTTAATTAAACCTTCGAATATAACCTTTCACCCACCAGTTTATATTAAAGACCTTAAATATATCTGTTTCAAAATAGGAAACTTCTTTTGAAAGGTACTTCCTCCGAATACGTATATATACTTTACAGAAGGAAAGTCTTTAGATATAATTTCTTCAAGATAAGCGTTCTTTAAAAAATATACTTTCCCAATAAAGGTATTTCGAACTTAATTCCGATAGAACCAGTGCACGGCATCACCCTTCGTGCTTTTACTCTCGTTCTTCCCATAGAAATTGACAGATACAACACGTAAATTAATCATGTAAAAGACATGGACAGTGCAACATAATTGAGATAAAAGTCACGTACATGACAACAACAATAAGTCACACCAAATATGTAAGTACAACAATAAAAACTCGAAGTAAAGGCACAATGTATACACAGGGAAACGGATATCACATCACAATGCATGTCCCTCGTCCTCACCTGCACGGAAACACCCTTCGTGCCATGAACTCACAATAATATGGCACGACATCACCCTTAGTGCATTAGCACTCAATCGCAATATCACGCATGGCATCACCCTTCGTGCTTTTACTCTCAATAATATGGCACGACATCACCCTTAGTGCATTAGCACTCAATCGCAATATCACGCATGGCATCACCCTTCGTGCTTTTACTCTCAATAATATGGCACGGCATCTCCCTTCGTGCTTTTACTCTCAATAATGTGGCACGGAATCACCCTTCGTGCATTAGTACTCAATCACAATATCATGCACGACATCACCCTTCATGCTTTTACTCTCAATAATATGGCACGACATCACCCTTCGTTCTTTTCATTTCAATAACATGGCACGTCATCAACCTTCGTGCTTTTATTATTAATAATATGGCACGACATCACCCTTCGTGATTTAACTCTCAATAATATGGCACGACATCACCCTTCGTGCTTTACTCTCAATGATGTGGCATGACATCACCCTTCGTGCTTTTACTCTCAATAATATGGCACGTCATCACCTTCCGTGATTTACACTCTTTCTCACCCAAACAAATGAAATGATAGCATTCAGACAAGGGAATCAACAACATAAACAATAATAGAAACCATAATGTCCCGACAAGGGAGTCAACAATGAAAATAATATCATCAGCAACATGAACAATAATGGAAACCATACTGTCTCGGCAGAGAGTCAACAATGGAAAAAATATCATCAGCAACATGAACAATAATGGAAACCACACTGTCCCAGTAAGGGAGTCAACAATGGAAACAATATCATCCCGGCGAGGGAAACAACTATAACCAATCTTGCTAAATAAATTAGCTTCACGAAATAAATCCCAACTTGAATCAATGCTCCGCAATAGGAAATGCCAAGAGAATCATCAACATGTATAATCATCAAGTTAAGTGTAAGTAGTGCTTAATGAAATATCATATCAATCACAATTAGGACCCACGGGCATCCTTGACACCAACATATAATACTCCAATTACTCTTAAACAATTATAGGGCGAGATTATGCTAATTCTAGTCAAAAGGCAGTTTATGAAGGAAGAAATAGCACGATGGTAGAAAAGATAATTTCTTCAGTTAAGTCAATTAATATCAAATAAGCAACTAGAGAAAAGTAAAAAAGTAACTTCTAATTTAAGCAGAGAGAGATGAACTAGCAATCGGAACTCAAAATATAACAAATACAACTTCATACACAGGGAATATAAGGAACTAAGAATCCAAAAGGCCAACCTATTTGCAAATAAGTCCGAGTATGCACTCGTCACCTCGCGTACACGGGCTACAATCAACATAGAAGACTCAATCCTAAGGGGTAGTTCCCCCACACAAAGTTAGGCAAGATACTTACCTCAAAGACGACAACCTGGTACTCTAAAATGGACTTCTCGGGCGAAAAGAGCTCCGGACGGCTCAAAATCCACTAAAACAACTTCAAAATACACATAAAATGTATAAGGAACCATTCCGAATAATAAAGTTTCAGTCTTCACAAAAATATAAAAATCGACCGAAAAGTTGACCCCTAAGCCCGCACCTCAGAACCCGAAATTTTTTACAAAATCCGATTACCCATTCCAATACGAGTTCAACCATACAAAATTTACCAAATTCCGATATCATTTGGTCCCTCAAATCATGAATTTTCAATATAGAAATTTTCTTCCAAAACCCACATTTTCCTCAACTCAAAACACAATATAAACGATAAAAACAAGGACTAATTCATGGAATATATTTAATTCTAGTTGAAGAACACTTACCCAATCGAATTGTGTGAAAAACCCTCAAAGAATCGCCAAGAACCGAGCTCTAGAAGTCAAAATATGATAAAAATGGTGAAACCCTCGGGTTTGGATTATATTCTGTCTGTCCAGATATTTGAGCATTGTGATCGCGGACCAAAGGATGCGATCGCATAGAAGAAGAAATGTTGCTGGCCAAAAAGGTGCTATGCGATCCCGAAGGTATCAATGCGATCGCATATAAGGGACATAGCCACTGCCAAAAATGTGCACAGTGCGTTCGCGAGCTCAGCTGTGCGATCGCGGAGGAGGAATTCTCTGCTGCCAAACGTTGCACTATGCGATCGCGAAGCATGGGATGCGAGATCATTGAAGGAAAAACTGGGGGATCAAGAGCAACACTATGCGATCACGATTACTGCTATTCGATCGCATAGAAGGAAACCAGAAGACAGGTTCAGTAGTGGAAAAATGAGAGAAAGTTGATCCGAAGCCTATCCGGAATACACCCGAGGCCCCCGGGACACCGTCCAACCACACACACAAGTCATATAACCTCACACGGACTCGCTCGAGGCTCCTAATCACATAAAATAACACTAAAACAACGAGTCAAACCAAAAATCAAACTTATGAGTTTTCAAATCTTCAAATATCCAAACTCGTGCCGAAACCTATCAATTCAACCAGGAATGACGTGAAATTTTGTAGAAGAGTCAGAAATAACACAACGGACCTACAACCATTCCCTAAATTCCATTCCGAGCCCGATATCAAAATTTCACCTATCGGCTGAAATCGCCGAAATTCTAACTTTTGCCAAATTACCTTGAATTACTCTACGGACCTCTAAAACCAATTTCAGACGCGCGCCTAAGTCCAAAATCCTCATACAAAGCTGTTGACATCACCCAAAACTCATTCCGAGGCCGTTTACACAAAAGTCAAACCTCCGGTCAACTTCCATCACTTAAGCTTCCAAAATTGAAATTTCCTCCCAATTCTACTTCGGATTATCCGGTAACTGAATCCAACCACGCACGCAGGTCGATATACACAATGTGAATCTGTTCAAGACCTTACTCCACCGAACGGGGCTTAAATTCTCAAAATGACCGGTAGGGTCGTTACATCCTCCCCCTCTTAAAAACAACGTTCATCCACGAACGTACCAAGATTCACCTCGAACTCATCCAATCACTGATTGCACACTTCCAACACACACCCGCGGGTGATCCCACGTCATCCCAACCTACATAAGACTGACGACACCACCGCAACTGCAATATAGCCTTACCATTACCGCAGATAAGTCTCATACCTCAATTTCTCACCTTCTACTCATTCCCGAATGAACCGATTCTAAATACGTACCGGGCATTAGCCTCAACCAGCTACATTAACTCATGACTATACCCATAAGGTACGACCACACAATATATCACATCACACATGGGCTCAAAATAACACTTTTGATCACAATACCTGCCCGAAATCAACTCAACATTGGAAATTAGCCTCACATCTGAAAGAACTCTGTTTCCAAGCCCCATAATACTGATAATGATGCAATAAACACGAAGACCTCATTATTAGACACCCGAATCACCGAGCCACAACTAACACCACCGGTACACGTCCTGCAAGCTAAAATAAAGTAACACATAACAAAGTGACTGAATATGAAAATAGAAACATATAAAGGAACTATCAAACAAGCCCTTAGGCACGACTCTCTATCAGTACTGACTTAAAAGAGAAATATAACAAGGAAGAAGCAAGGCATATGAACAAATCACAAGGATCCCATTCTGATATTGTCAGGACCCGATATTTCCACCTTCAGGCCGTGATGGCGTCTAACATTGAACCTGCTAGACAAGCCTACGTTCTAGTTATTCTAATTTATTCCTTTGTTATTTAGCATTTAAAAAGTGATACATAAGAACAAATAGAAATAAGAACGCGGGAGAACTGCAGTCTAACAACTTAATTAAATAGTATTACAAAAATCCTTAATAGCAACTCCCAAAAATCTGGTGTCATAATTTCACGGACTGTCTATGATTGCTACAGATAACTGAATGAACAAAGTGCTACTATCTCAGAAATACATAAAGACAGGAAAAGAAGAGATATAGGAGGTGACACCAAGGCTTGCGGACGCCTGCAGGACTACCTCAGTTTCACCTGGTGGACTGAAGGATACTCCCTCGATCAATGCCCACTGGGTTCGTCTTCGTAATCTGCATGACATAAAGAAGTGCAGGTGTAGTATCAGTTCAACCGACCCCATATACTGAGTAAGTGCCGAGCCTAACCTCGGCAAAGTAGTGACGAGTCTAGGACACGAAAAATAATATCACCTGTGCAGTTTAAATAAAATATAACAGGAAATAACCACAAGAAATAAACAGTAAGTACAATAACGGGGAAACATGCTGGGGAAAAGGGATAGCAAATGCTGAAATGACGGAACGAAGCAATAGTCTAAATATCCGAAAATAATAACAAAAATTAACAACACGAATTAAACAGTGAAAAGAAATGGAACGGCATGTCCCCTCGTGCATAATTTAGAATAACACGCGTGACATGTCCCCTCGTGCATAACATTATAAAATATGGCACGGAATGTCCCCTCGTGCATAAACAACATAAACATGGCACGGAATGTCCCCTCGTTCATAAAACATCACAATCACGGCACAGAATGGCCCCTCGTGCATATATATATCATCAACATGGAACGGAATGTCCCTTCGTGCATAATAATCATAAACACGACACGAAATGTCCCCTCGTGCATAAACAACATAAACATGGAACGGAATGTCCCCTCGTGCATAACAACATAAGATATGGCACGGAATGTCCCCTCGTGCATAACAACATAAAAACAACAGTTGGCATGAAAATCAACAATAAGAAACCTAAAATACACGGAAATAATCAACAAGAATAATACCATCCCGGCAAGGGACACATCTATAACAAATCTTACTCAAGTGTATAACCCAACATAAAGTTCCTCAATCGATCAAATACTCAACAATACCCATAACTAAGAATCTCCACCAAATGAATACCTATCAAATTTATATTAAACCCATAAACACAGTAAAATCCAATAAATATCATATAATTGCAAATATTCGACTCACGGTCATGCCTGACAACAACATATAGGTACTCATCACCTCACCTATACATTGAACATGGAATAAACATGTAGCAATTAGGACTCAATACCTATTCCCTCAAGCTAAGGTTAGGTCAAACACTTACCTCGGCTCCAAGAATACAAATCAAGCCTCTAGCACCGCTTTTCCTCTCGAACTCGACTCCGAAACAATCGTATCTAGACACAATTGACTCAATAACATCAATAATTACTCAACAATTCAATTCCAACACCTAATTATAGATTTCCAACATTTTTCCAAAAATTCCAAAATTCGACCCCGGCCTGCTTGGTCCAAACACAAGGTTCGGACCAAAACCAGATCACCTATTCCCTCATGAGCCCGAATATACAATTTGTTTTGAAATCCGACCCCAAAACGAGGTCAAATTCCCAAATAATCAAAAACCCCTAACTCTACTCAAAACCCCAATTTTCTACCCTTAATCACATGTTTTTAGGCCTAAAATCTAATGGGTGTTAATAAAAATGGAAGTAACAAGTCAAAGATTACTTACCTAAGAGGTTATGGTGAAGAAATGCTTCAAAAATCGTTTATGGGGTTTGGAGAAGAAGAGGGTTTGTGAATTTTGGTAAAATCCCGTAATACATTCTGTTTTGGGTATTTAAAAATCACTGGACAGATTTCTTCTCCGTGTTCGCAGGCCCCAGGCTGCATTCGCGGAGGCTTGGGTTTACAGAACAGTGCGTTCGTGATGTGGGGCCGCGTTCGCACATGACAACTTACCCCCAGCCCCCAGGTACCCCTCCTATGTTGTGTGTTCACGACCTACATGGTGCGTTCGCACAATGTCCCCAAACTTACCCTCCGCGTTCGCATCCTATGTGGTGCGCTCGCACAGTACACAATTTACCCTGACCCCCTGACCCCACTTTACCATGTGCGTTCGCACTCCCTTGAGTGCGTTCGCATAGGGAAAAATACATGGACACCAGCAACAACAATATCACCCCAGATGTTTTACCACTTTTTGCACTCCGACACCTACCCGAAACTTACCTGAGCCCTTGGGGCTCAAAACTAACCTCAAAAACATCCTACATACTTATTCAAGTAATCAAAACACCAAAATAACATCATAAACATCGAATTAAACCTCAAAATCGATGAAATTCCTTTAAACTTCCAAAACTTCTAAATTTTCCATTTCGATCCGAATCACGTCAAACTAAGTCCGTTTCTTACCAAATTTCACAGATAACACCTATAAAACATATTGAACCTGTTGCGGGCTCCAGAACTATAATACGGGCCCGGTTTCATTGGTTTCACACCAAACCTTATTTTCAAAAACCTTTATATTCTTGAGAAAAACATTTTCTTCAACAATTCATTTCTCGGACTTGGCACCTCGGAATTCGATTCCGGGCATACGCCCAAGTCTCATATTTTCCTATGGATCCTTCAGGACCGTCAAATCATGGTCCGAGTCCGTTTATCAAAAATGTTGACCAAAGTCATCTTTATTCAAATAATTATTATAAAATCATCATTTCATCAATTTCCCAAATAACGGCTTCCGGGCTACGCGCCCGGGCTGCGCACTCACATAGAGGTGAGGTCAAAGGAGGCTTTCATGGCCTTGGAACACATATTTATATAAAATTACACGGGATGACCTTTTGGTTCATCATAGATATAACTCTCATCGTGGCACTGAGCCCGATCGAAACATATCAAATCACAAAAGATCACGAGGGTCTCGCCCTCAACTCTATATCACATGCCGAATATATATCATACCGATAGAAATCTCCCGCTAACTCATCTCGGCTAACAAAATCATAACGCTCACTTAACTCACACCTTAATAGAGTATCAAATCGCAGCTCGTAAACAAAATACTTAGTAAAATCATATAAAGCTCACCATGATGAACAACAAGGACTCACTTCTAGTCTCACCCCTCTAATTGATGAATAAACAACGATAGACACGGTTACCACTCATAGAATCTCCCAACAGGAGCAAGCATGAAAAATAGAGTGCAAAACATGAAACTCACTTATCAATAAGGCAACAAATAAGGGAAACTCGTCCGGACCAACAGAACTATAATGAAATACAAATGGTGCCACTCTGTAACACATCAAAATATACTTGTATGATAATATATAGCACAACGGCCTTCAGCCTACTATATGAAACACATCAATGGGCCGGGCCTCCCCCTCTTGGGCGCCCTCTACTCACCTGAATGCCCTGTTGTGAAACACATATCTAGATCTAGGAATAACCTCTCACATTGTGACTGGTATCTCCATACTCAAAACAACCACTCTACCGACGTGGCTGTGGAAACTGCGCAATACGAGTACTCTGAGACCTATGAGTACCTGAAACCCCATGTGAAGCTGGTAATGCAAACTGAACTAGCTGACCCACAAAACCTCTACCGTGTCGTACCTTGCCTCCATAATAAGGATCAGTAGATTTCTCCGGTCTACGAGGCCTCCTCGCCTCCCCGCCTCCTTGAACTCTCTCTCCCGATCTCGTCTGTCCTCCCACTCCTGGTCGCACATGCCCCCTAACCAGCGAGCGCTCCCTACCATCTGTTGAAACGAGGCATCCGACTCTAACTCTCGAGTCTTGCTCAACTGAATATCATGCTTGAGTCCCTCAATGAATCTACGGGCTCGCCTCTTAACTGAAGCAACCAAGTGAGGTATATAACTGGCCAACTCACTGAATCTGACATCATACTCTAATCCTGACATAGCGCCCTAGCACAGCTACTCAAACTCTGTGCGCCATGCATCTCGGAGGGACTGAGGTGCAAACTCCCTCAAAAACATCTCTGAAACCTGAATCCATGCAAGTGAAGCTAACTCGATCGGGCTACCCCAACGCATATGCCCGCCATCATTGACAAGCCATTCCTCTGAACTGAGACGTGACAAAAGCAACCCCACTCGACTCCGCAATACCCATAGTACGGAGAATGCAGTGACACTCCTCCAGAAAACCCTAGCATCATCTGTCGCTAATCCAATGAAAGTAGGAGGGTGGTAATTCCTGTACCATTCAAGTCCAAGTTATTCTTCCTCCGATGCTGCTGCTCTAACCACGGGCTGAACTGAAACCACATGCTGTGCTGCCATGATAGCTGGATCCTGAACAACATGATCTCACTGCTCTGGAGTGTAGACAGTGGGAGTCTAAACCCCTCCCCTGATCTGTGGAGTAGATGGTACACCTGGAATCAATCCGGTTTTCCATTTGGGACTACTGGCAGCTCCTCTATGCCTGCTCTGGTAGGTGCCCTAGCTGCGGCATGTGCTTCTTGTCGACCTCTGCCTCTGCCCCTCGCGACATCTGCCTCGGAGTAATATCATCAGGAACTGCATCTCGTGTCCTCACCATCAGTGAGGGAATGGAACGGAAATTTTAAAATCCAAGATCAATGAACTCGCACGATAGGAATGAAGGAAGTGAAATTGTCTTAATAGTTACGTAGCCTCTCGAAGATAAGTACAAACGTCTCCATACCGATTCGCAAGACTCTACCAAACTCGCATATGACTCGTAGCACCTATGAACCTAGGGCTCTAATACCAACTTGTCACCAGCCAAATTTCCCTCTGTTGGGTATTGTGATAGAACCTAGTCTTAAGGACTAGGTAAGCCTAATATTCACGGAATAACTATAATAATAAAGAATCTAATATTTTTCTGAAATAAGTAATCTTTTTACACATTGTATATTCCCAAAACCCGGTAGTACAAGTCATAAGCTTTAAAAAAAGTACACTAAAACTCCTAAAAATACCACTGTTCAAAAACACTATACGATCACGACTACTTGTAACGACCCGACCGGTCATTTTGAGATCAAGCACGTCAGTCAATAGTTTGAAGTCATGAGCAGCTCCATTTCAAGTATTATCACTCGTGGGCATGGTCGGAGTTGAATTTTGGGAAGTTCGAAGTCAAAGTTGAAAGAAAATTCTCATTTCAGAAGCCTTAATTTGGAGAAATTGACTAGGATTGGAATTTTGAGTAAACGACCTCCAAATCGGGATTTGAAGGTTCCTACAAGTTCGTATGATGATTTCGGACTTGGGCATATGTCCGGATCGGGCTTTGGATAACCGGGGAGCGTTTCAGCGCATATTATGGAAGATAACATTTTAGAAGAATTTCATAAGTTGGGGCTGTAATGCATTTCTGTGTTATTGATGTCCGTTTGGGATTTCGAGTTTGGGAATAGCTTCATATGGTGATTCTGGAGTTGGGAGCGTGATCGGAAGTGGATTCGGATGTACGTAGGTCATTTTGAAGTCATTTGGCTAAAGATAGGAATTTGAAGGTTTTTGAGAAATCCGACCGGAAGTGCAAATTTTGATATCGGGTTCGGAATGTGATTTCGGAAGTTGGAGCAGGTCCGTAATGTCGAATATGGCTTGTGTGAAAAATTTGGGGTCAATCGGTTGTGATTTGATAGGTTTCAGCATCGGATGTAGAAGTTGGAAATTTCAAGTTCTTAAAGTTTGAATTCTAGTGCGATCTGTGGTTTCGATGTTGTTTGATGTGATTTGAGGCCTCGAGCAAGTCCACACTATGTTTTGGAACATGTTGGTGTAATTGGACGGGGCCTCGGGTGGATTCCGGGTGGTTAACAGATCAAATTTGAAGTTAGAAGAGGAGCTGGAGTTGCTGGTATCTGGTGTGACCGCACCTACGAGGCTTTGGTCGCAGGTGCGGAGCCACAGGTGCGAGATTTTGGTGGCTTGGCTTGGAGAACAGGTGCGATGTATTTTCCGAACCTATGAAGGCGCAGATGCGGAAAATGGGGCGCGTGTGCGAGTTTTGGCTGGAGCTGAGGAAGCCGCAGGTGCGGAAGTTTGGGATGCGGGAGCGCAGGTGCGAAGATTGGATCGCAGGTGCAAAAATAGGCATGGGCAGAATGTTTTTAAAACGAGAATTTTGCCATTTCTCCTCCTAAATTCATTTGGCATGGGTGATTGTGGGGAGCTTCAAGGAGGGATTTTCGTCAGGGACCACAAGGTAAGTTATTCCAACTCATCTCAAGTTAAATACAAGGTATATGCATGGATTTGAACATGAAAAATTGTGGAAAATTGGGAAATTTTGAAGAAAACCTAGAAATTGTATTTTGGATTTCTACCACGAATTTGAGCATGGAATTTAGAGTAAATTGTATATTTGAACTAGTAAAGCTATGGGTAGAGTTTATCTTCGAGAAATTTCAGAATCCGGGTACGTGGGCCTGAGGGTATTTTGGTCAATTCACTGAACGGAGTTGGGAAATTATATAATTTGAATTTGTTACGAGTATTAGAGTGAATTTTCATTGCTTTGCCCGTTATTTGGTAGTTTTCGGGCGTTGTGCATCCATTGGAGTCATCGGGAGGACTTGTAAGTCGGTTATGGAATTTCGGAGCGAGGTAAGTCTCCTTTCTAACTTTGTGAGGGGGAATTGTCCCCCCTAGGTGAACTAACTAAATATGTGTTACTATCTGCGGGGGCTACGTACGCACGAGGTGGTAGGAGTCCGTGCATAGCTACTATTATGCCATGTCCGGGTAGTCTAGGACCCACTAGCATGCTTTACTTGTCGTACTTGTGACCTTGTCAATAAAATATCACGGGATACTGTCAATTAGTAATTAAATCTTTAAGAAGGATAGAGTTTATTTTTCTTAATCATCTTGAAAGAGAATTGATTCCTCCGTGGATAATTGTATACCTGATAAGGTTATATTATTGAATATTATTAAACTTGGCAAATGAGTTTCAAAATAAAGATTTAAATGCTATTTTGTTCGTCTTCCTTTAAGAAGAATTTTACCACTTTCCTGGGTAACTGGTTTCTTGATAAAAATGTGGACTTATTGTGTGAATATGTGTATCTATGGGTGCCTGAGTCGCATGTATGATTTTCGAGCAAGATAACCCTGTATTTATATATAACTGCGTCGCATGATCGATTCGGGGGCGGGGCAGATAGATGCATCTATGGTTCGAGTCATTCGACCCTTGGTATCAAAGTGACATTATTCGGTTTCGTGACTTATTATTGTTTTCAGAGTCGCCACCCGGATTTTTTACGATGCTCCGGGACACCGTTTCATTTTAGAATCCCAAACCGAGGAAATTTTGACTCTATTTTAATTTTTGTCTGTGACCAAAAATCCGAGTAAGGAATTCTATTAACCCGGGAGAAGGTGTTAGGCATTCCCGAGTTCCGTGGTTCTAGCACGATCATTTTAAGTATTAATATTTGGCCTAATTATCTGATTATTTACGTGTTTTAAACTTATTGTGCTTTTAACCTTTTTTACTTGTTATCCGCTTCCAATATTTATGGATTTATCTTGAAATAAGTCACGATGGCGTGCACTTATTTGTTCTTGGACACATTATAAATACGCCACATGAAATGCACCCGCAATTACAAAGTGTGATTTTATTATAGTTTGAAGTTGAAGACGGGGACATAAGTTGTCGCACCCGAATGTAGATTACGTGGTCAATACTATGGTCATGACGGTTTTATAGTGCCTATTTGAGGCTATGTTCGTTTACGCTTTATGATTTCCATTTGAGTGGGAATTTTTGGTTTTTAAAAATCAATTAGGACGTTTATGGATTTATCTTGGACAAGTTACGATGGCGTACACTTGTTGTTTTTTAGCACGTGGAAAAAACGTCACATGAAATGCACCCGTGATTGCTACGTGCATTTTATTAGTTGTTTAGAGTTAAAGGTCGGGGGCATGAGTTGCCACTCTTGAGTGTGGGCTAAGGTAATTTGAGGTAATACTCAATTTTTGTCAAGTTTCAAAGTAAAGATGTTCATTCTACCTAAGGATTACCTAAAATGATGTTCAATAGCCCAAAGATAACATGTTTTGGGATATGGCCTCATTTAAGCCCCAAATTGTATTACTTTAGGCCATCCTAATTAGGTCATTTGGACATGATTCGAAAAATAGTTACGAACAAACATGCTAACACATCTTACATCTATATGGTAAGAAATAAGGCAAATTTTGAATTGTGAGTATAAGGTTACATGTACAAGATTTCTTTACCATTTGATCTACTCCTATATACTAAAAAAGAGTATTTATACACAACTCATGGATTAAACATGGAATTTTGTCTTAAATTTTGTAACAGAACAAGCCTTAAAAACAGAATTAAGCCATGGTTGCTTTTATTTAGAGCAGACAGTCTAAGAAAAGATCCGAATTTAGATTCTATCTTTTTGATAATCGATTTGAAAACCCATTTGTGTTCAGCAGTGAGAAATTTACAGCAGATTTCGTGAATGAAAACAATTCTCCTGCTAATTGACAACAGAAGAGAAAAGGACTGGTTACAGATTGCTTAACACAGTTAATGGGTCTAACATTCCAGGCCCCATATCCTGAAATTCAGACACTATCAGGCTCAATTGGGCCATGTCTACGAGTCTGGCCCAGCTCGGGTGACCTTGGCAGGTCTGAACCATAACTACTATAGTAATAAACGTTTCAGAATTAAGAAAAATACAACTAATCATAAATTTTATATAGTTCAGTCCATATTTACAACTGAAAAAAGGTGAAATGTATATAGAAGACTGTAGATATGCTATTACTATTACATTATTCCTAAACCATAGTAATACTGATTTTTACTAATAGGAAAAATAAAGAAGGGAAAATAAAACTAGTTGCTGCTCCTGTGCAAGTCAACAAACATGTCCTTCAAAGACTAAAACCTGCATTTTCAATGTTAATCTAAAATTATAAGTCCAAAGTTTGACTACTTGGACAGTATTAACGACAGACCTTTGGGCATTTTGTGAGATGAATCTAGCCACAAAAGGAAGTTAGATTCAACCTTAGTGATGCCATAGGAGAACAAAATATGTTCATGCCTTTTTATGGACTGAATCTAACCATAGAAAGGGTTAGATTCAAACCCAGTGATATCACTTTGTTTAGACTCTTTAACAGTCATCTTTATGTCATGCAACAGATTTTAGCAAGCATTTATTCAAATACTTTGACTACTATGGGCATTTTGAGGAGTGAATCCGACTATTTTGTTACTTCAGATTCACTTTCCTAAAGCTCCTTCTCATTACACACTTATATCCTTTGAAGGATAATTTTCAGCAAAGCGAAACTACTGTTATGCACTATTAATGGGGTGAATTTGACTATTAGGAAGTCATATTCATCTACCCTAGTGCTAACTCAACATAATTCCAAACCATATAGAGGCTTGCTCATTTAGGCATTTTAGAGGATGAATCTGACCAATCAAAGGTTCAGATTCCTCACTCTAATGCCTTTCTTAATTACATATTTTATACCCTTTAAAAGGGTAAACTTCAGCTAACCATACTAATGTTTGTGCACTACTAAGGGGAGAATTTGGCTATTAAGAAGTCATATTCATCTACCCTAATGCCAATATCCTAAACTATCTAGAGACTTGCTTATTGAATCTCTTTATTGACCAAAGAGACTCAACTGAAAGAATATTTCTGCATTCTTATTGATGGAATCTGACCATAGAGAAGGTCAGATTCAACACCTTAATGCAGCTTGTTTCCTAATATAGGACCATGAGTACTTATCACATTTATATACATATAATCTTAAGAAAAAAATAATGCACTAACAGGAGAAATACTAACATGAGGATTCTAGTCCAAAAATTTCATTAAGAAGAGATGAATTGATACATATCTTTAAAGATAAAAACAACAAAGAGACTTGACCAAATAAAGGTCAACTGTGAACAATAACAGCAAGAAGGAAAAGAAATCAGCAACAGCAAACAGAAACCCAAAGAAAACCCAGTAGCACAGCAAGAATTGATCCAGAATTCTTGAGTAAGAATGCTTAAACTCCCAAAATCAGAGTCTAAAGTAAAAGTAGCAGAAGCTGAGAACTAGATCATGTATCTATGAACTTGATTCCAAGGGAAATCAGATTTCTTCTTTGTTTTTCTACTAATACTTTTTTTTTTGAATTTTTTGTTTATGAATCAGAAAATATTTTGATTCTTTCTGTATTTTCAGAATGTATTAGCAGCTAAGAGAAATTGAAAGAATGTTATTTTTTAGTATCCAAAAAAATCCCCCTTGTCTAAAGGGAGGGGGGTCTATTTATAGGAGGCTTGGGAATGGGATAT